>VDFB02285748.1:0-102910 GCA_007258455.2 Sequoia sempervirens | reverse complement strand
CAAATTTTGATAGAGATCTAGCAAAAGCCAAAAACTAAACAAATGAAACTCTCTTTCAACCACTGTGGTTAAGTTTGAAATGAAAAGTCACAACTGTAAAAAGACAACATTATTTAGAAAGCTATGCCATGTGGTAAAATGCCATATTAGCCAGAAACACAAACTTTGCCAAGGAATTTGCAATAGCTTTCAACCTTGAAAGACCCACAATAGTGTAGCAGACAATAGCACAATCTAATCTAAATTAGGCCAAAAGGGAATGAATCAATACAGGGATCGAACAAAGGAAACCAAATTCTGAAGCAAAGAAAATAATGTTCCCTTATATTTCATGGACCAAAGTTCAAAATGTGCTTCTTATCCTTATCTGAATCAAACTCTAGAATGTAGAACCCTTTGAGCGCACGATTAAATAATCAGTTCCCCTACCCAGAAATGTTTCCAAGCAAGAGACATCCAGTCATGGAGATCAGCCAATTTTGGCCAAGACTTGTGAAATTTACAAATAAGAGCATGGCCCCTCAAATACTCTTTACACTCAACAACCTTTGAATCCATTGAGATTTCGTGAATACTAGTAATTTTTATCATTGGTTGTTCAGCAATCAGCTTGAACAAAGTGTCACCAATAAGTGCACAAGTTACATGCAGGCAATTGCAGAATATTTCAGGAAAGCAATCTGAAAGTTCATTGTTGTTGCCAAGTAAAATAGTGCAAGGAAAAAAGAACAAAAAAGAACTAAAAAAAATTAAAATGTCAAATCTCAATCAATTTGTTAGCAACTTTAAAATAATTGGTTGGGTTCAAAGCAGGTTCACGCTGGTTCATCAAAGCCTAACCCACATACAGAAAACGGCACCCTACCCAACCTTTTAGCAAAACCACACCTGTATCCCAACCAAGATTAGATTGTACTCAGATTCAGGGGTTTTTTGCGAAAAACCAATAGCAGCTTGAGAGTATATGTTGGAATAAGAACAAGCATTACGCAACAAGAAGTGCAATTAGAGACTATTGGTTCTATTGTTCCATTACATTTCACACAGCCATGTAATTATTTGTTATGTTTGTTTTAAAATATGTTGTTTTATTTCGTCTCTTGAATTTTTAAATGTACAGATTTGTAGAAAATAAGCTCTAAATTTTATAATACATATTTTGTTTGTTTTCTTTGTTTTAAGTCTCCTTACAAGCAAAAATATGGTAGATGTCACTGTTGTTCGTTGTGCAGGGTTTGAAGCCCCTAATGATGAGGAAGTAAAGAGGTCCGTTTTGACTCCAAAGGTGGTTGATGTGAAGGCCAAAATCTAGAAGCAACGTCAATGTGGAGGAAATGATGCACAATCATGACCAGTGGTTGGACAAATAAGAGGAACAAAACATTGTTGGATTTTATTATTTCTTCCTCAGGTGGTTGTACTTCCTAATATCTATTGATTTAATGATTAAGATGTCAAGCTTCTACTTTAGTTAGATGTAAATTCATATTTCCATTCTATTTTTATTCATATTTCCATTCTATTTGTTTATTTTTTAATATTAATTTATGTTAATATTTAATAATAACTACAATTCACAAAGTCTTTAGTTGTCCTCCTCCAAGTTTCTAAGGGAGAGATGCTCTCAATGGGCTATGTATATGACAGCATAGATAGCACCAAGGAGGTCAGCAAATCCATCTATAGTGGGGTTGAGCATAAATATCATCACACTTGGGAAATCACTGATTGGTCATGGCACCATCAACATCACAAGCCTTTACATGTAGTTGTCTATTTCTTGAATCCGAAATTCAAAGCAAGTGAAAAGGTTTTGAGTGGGTTCTACGATTGTAGAACAAATGGAACCTAATCCTCAACACGAAGCGAAAATCATTTCTAAGATTGAAATCTACAAACTTGTGCAAACAGACCTCTTTGCACAAGATAAATGCAAGGCAACTCAAATAACATTGTAGCTAGGTAAAATTCTATTAATGGTGTACTTTAACTTAAAAACTTTTTTTTTTCCTTGTTAATGTTTAAACTTTAGTTTACAATGAGATTGGATTCTTTTATTTTCTCATTTCAAATGCATGGTGGGATAGGTCTGGTGATAAGGTGTCGAATCTTTTAAGGATTGCAAAACTCATGCCTTGAGTCAACCATGCAGCAATTCAAAATGTGAGTGCAATTGGAGTATGTCTTAACACACAACCCAAATGGCACAAAAGGTTGTCAATGCAAAGGTTGAATCATCATGTTTATGTTCATTACAACCTTTGTCTTTGTCACAAACAAATCCTGGACACTGACTTATATTCCATCACTCTAAAGGAGATTGATCCACAATCAAATTAGATCAACAAAGTTAATCATCACATCTTCATTGAAGAGGATTTTGCATGGATTGGTTGGACAAACCTAGAGGCAAAAACAGTAGCCATGGCAAACAAGGATAGAGTACAAGCAGACCCCTCAGATGTTAATGTCACTAATACAAAAACGGATATCATGACTCCATCATTAACGACAACCTATCTTAAACTGCTGCTCCTGTGTAGGACTAGTTGTACAACTACAGATGTTAGGACAAGTAATGCAGGCTCCTTTAAGCCATAGTTATACTTACGATATTTCATTTGATGACATTGATTTCACAAAACATGAGTTTTGTATACACTTGACAATATTTATATTATATATATTTAAAAGTGTTATTTCCTTAAACAAAAATCTGTGTACATGTATGCTTGATGTATACTTGTGTATGTCATCAAAGTAGCTTCTATTCAATTAATTTCTTCTGTCTTCAAAGTCTATTTATTGAAGGGTACATAATAAAAGCTTTAAATCTTTAAAAAATTCTACATTTCATAGTTTTTTCAATTTGCTAAGTCTTTACAAAGTGTTAGCTGGGTCTATGTGCCAAGTCTGAGTCCAAGTCTCAATCAAAAAGCATCTTGCCAAACCTAAGCCAGGTCCAAATCTTGTAACTATGGTTGTGAGAGAACTTCAGAGGCTGCTTTTGGGAAAAAGAGAGCCAGCTATTCAGCAAACAGCCCAGAAAAGGGAACTGCTGACATCTAGATGAAGAAAGCATAGTTAACCTCTTTGGAGACATTTTATTGTGCAAAAGGATGGTAGAGTTGGGGGAGGGTACAATGTCAATAAGCAATAAGAGTCTAGTTTAATAGCCAATGGTCAGTGTTGCATCCATGAGCAAGCATTAGTAGATGATATTTAATGTTCAAATCATTCTTACCCTATCTCTGCATTAAAATTAATTTTGTACTTTTCACTAGTATTAGAATTATTTTTGTGACACTAAGTTACTCAAATATTACCTGCCCACTAAGCTTGTTATCCTCAACTTCTTGTGCAGCCTTCTTGAATTTTTCAATGCCCTGCAACCAAAAACAAACAGCATCATTTAGAAAGTAAAATAATCAGAATCACATAACAAATGTAAATGATTAATACATATATTGATCTTAGACAATATCACAAGGCAACTGTTTCAAGGTGTGATGTGACAAAAGAAAGAGTTAGCACTTGTTTTTACCAGAGTAGTAGGCTTTCAAACACTCAAAAGCTAAATGAAGAAGTGATTCAAGTTCTAGAGATATAACCTAAGGAAAAGCATTATAAAGCATTATAAAGAAATTAAAATTCCTTTAGAACCCATACCAAATAATCTCAAAAGAAGTGCATTTTTGGACCTTCTTTATTCTATTTCCTTTCCCTTGCTTAGTTCAATAATGTTTTCAACTATGTTTTCAGAAATTAATTTTCATCCCCAGTACCCTTAAAAGATGAAAGTTGTAACTGACGATCAACGACAAAAACCCAGTGACTTGCTCCAAAAAAATATTTTGACTGATCCTTAGACATAAAATGTGGGCAGGCAGCCAAACTTCTCCTTGAAAAGTAAAGGGGAGGCGAACCATGATACATATGTTAAAAAGAAAACTTATTGATGAAAAAAGAGGACCTCCATACTACCTTAATCAAAGTCCTCCCAAAGCTCAATTCCTCTTCTGCAATAATTTCCTTTATCTTCTTTTCATGTTGCGTCAGTTCAGGAAAAGTCTTACCCATGACTTTAACAACAATGCTCACCAACCTAGCCAAACGAGTTATCTCATCAGTCAACAAGATCAGTTACATTTTTTAATAAAATGTCAGGCTTCATATTACATGCTAGTTTTCAAACCTAACCTAGTAAATTGAAACCATCAACTTCCAAAAGAAACAACTATGTGAACTAAAGACAGCACAAATATTGCATCATAGAACACAAAAAAATGGTCATTTCAACATCTAAACATAATTATGCTAAACTACTAAACCATTTGTTTCAAGAGAAGATGTAGTTGCATACCCGCTAAAGAACCCTTCTTGAGCTTTTAGAACTTCCCGTCCATATCGAACTGCTCGCCGAAGAATACGTCTAAGTACATATTCACGACCCTCATTACCTGTATGGTGCATGTAAATAGTCCATGAGCACTTGTTATAAGAATTGAAAGCAAAACCAACTCCATTGTATGACACAAAAATTTTCAGATGGCATTCAAGTTAAAACACATGCCATGAGTATAATTTTTTATTACATAAGAACAAAACAAAGATTAAAAAAAGGTAGCATCATAACAAGCAATAACATGATTTAATATACATTGAATAAATAAAATAGAAAATCAAATTTGCAGAAATATGTTCAAATTCAAAACTTAATTTGGATGACAAATCTAAACTTGTTTAAAGAAACAATTCATAACTAGATAATAAGCTGCTCTATTCAGTACGATACAAAAAACTTGGTCAAACAGAGTGTCTAAAAAGGTTTCTGCCTACCAAACATTTCTAGACAGACAAACTGAAGAACTTCTTTCACATAAGGATTCTTTACAAGGGTTTTAACTTACATACTTTTCATCAAGTGTTGTACTACTTTTTTGCTGATGATGGCTGGGATCCTAGAAATAACTTGGGCCCTTCCTTTTCTATGACCTTCTAATCTGATTTTTAGCCATGCTAGAACTAAGGTCATGACCTTAAATAGCTATGATCTCACCTACTTCCTCTAAATACTCCTTGATTGAACCACATTTCAATAATTATTCACATCAGTTGAAACCATCCTCTCAAACCCAAGACGAATTTCTTGAAAAAAATTCACAGCTTTGTTAATGGCAGTAATAATCTGATCACATCTCACTATTCCAGCATCACAGGCCGCATGTGTTGAAATATTTTGTCAATGATGTCAAAGGATTGGCATTTAATGTGTGCTGGAGTATTGACGTGGATGTGCGTCTACAGCTGGTCGTGCCAATTCTCTGCAGGACGTGGTTTATGTTTAAAGTGTTAAAGTGTAATTAGAGGAATCAGGAGGTACCTGGTTGTTAGCTTGCAATTCAATGATGGATATGCTGGAAGTACCTGGCTGTTAGCTTGCAATTCAAAGATGGATACGCTGAGTGGATGTCACTGTGGCAGTTATGCCACATCAGTGTTGAACTGACAAAGGGGTTCGAGTCATTTGAAGAGGCTTCGGGCTCTTTCTATTTAACTCCGCCAGCTTTCTGAAGTTGGATTCATTATCTGAAGACGTCTTTATTTTAGGCTCAGAAAATGAAGTGGGGTGGCTTATGGATTCGTGGTTTTCTTAGCAACAACTTTAGTCAAATGAATGGGATTGAGTGTATGGAGCGACAGCTTAAGTATCTTCAGCCAACTCCCTGACTTGTCTATTTTAAGCGACAACCTCAGGAAACGTTTCTGATGAATCATCTATTCTTTCTGTGACGGCTCCTTCATTGCAGCGACGGCTTTCACTTGCATGAGAGGATATTTTGAATTCATAGAGTCCATCTTTTTCAGCGTTTATTTTGAAAATGCTTTGTATTCATTATCTCCATCGATGCCTTACGATTTTTGAGGATACAAAGTTCACATATATTATTGAATGATTTTCAAGAATCGGTCTATCTTGCATGGAAGTGATTAATGAAAAAACCTTTGCCATAATTTTCTTAGCGCGGGTTGCATAGTGCAAAAGACATGATCATTTAATCTATCATCATCATTTACCTTTGTATGGGGTGAGTTCGTGGATATCAGGTTGAGTCATGCTCAGTTTGTGAGAATACTATGATCAAGAAATAAATCCTCAGTCATTTGTTTTTGAAAACGTTTGATTAATGAGTCAAGTTCATGGGTGAGAAGGTACCTGGAGACATGAGGAAAGACTTTGGTGTTGATTTTGTGCAAAAGTTGTGAAATGTGACCATCCTTTGTTGTCGCAAAATATTAACGGGTTTAATGCTGCCTTCGTAAAAGACCATTATAGATTGCAAATCATTTAAGTCGCGATGATATAAGTGTCTATGCTTTGAATTTTCTCGATGAACCTGGCATGTAACAGAGTGGTGTGATATGAGGTCGTGGATATCTAATTGCCATCCCTTGAAGGCACGGCTGTGTGAAGATTAAAATCTTCAGTGGATTATGCATAAAGATGTGATCATGCAAGTCTGGTTCAAAGTTTGAAAGCTAAAAAGAATGCATTCATACATTCTTCAGTGTGAGCTTTTTTGTGTCTTCAGTGAATCAATTTTGGGGATGTGAGTGCGAAGTAAATCCACAGCCGAGTCTATCTTTATAGCAAATTATTCAAGCCGTGATTGGATGTGTATGAGTCGACTCTATGTGGAGACATGATCACCCACGTTAGTCATGTGAACTTATTCAGACCTTTTTGGAGTCAAAAGAACTAAATTGGTGTATTCAAGAAGCATTTTCGATTAGTTTTGCATGTTGAACTTTGCTACTCTAAGTTCTTATGTATGGGTAAGTTGTGAAGGACATGGATATTGAAATGTTCTTTTTATTCTTCTAAGCCACGGGCTGTACAGTTATGCTGATGCAGACAGTGGAGTATGAAAATCTGAGTGCAGAGACTTCAGCGGTATCAATTTCTAAAAGGAGTGCATATATTTTATGTGTTAATGTTGCAAAAATCAGTTCTCTTGATTGGCAGGTTTGAATGGAGATGTGTTACATCACATGAGGATGTTATTTGTTCCTGAATTGTGTAGTGGATTGAAGTGAGTTTGGGTAGTCTGATTCTGAATTTCTGAGTTTGGACAGCGTTTATGCAAATATGAGCC
Source organism: Sequoia sempervirens (assembly GCA_007258455.2). NCBI lineage: Eukaryota > Viridiplantae > Streptophyta > Pinopsida > Cupressales > Cupressaceae > Sequoia > Sequoia sempervirens. Next base: position 95,753 of record VDFB02285748.1, on the reverse strand, counting down.
TCTTCGTACAAGTGAAGGATGTGCTTGTAATCAAGAATGCAGCATTACAGAGTTGTGAATATTCTCAGTGAGTTGGTGCTCATGCTGGAGTTGGTGCTTCAGCCGTTCGAAGTTGGTGCTTTGAGGAAGTTGGTGCTTCCAGTGAGTTGGTGCTCACTCTTGTAATTCGGGGATTGTAGTCTCTTGGGTTGTGCCCATTTGAAGTTAATACAAGCAATAGTTTTGTCGTGGTTTTTTACCTGAAAGGGTTTTCTACGTGATATCGGTGTTCTTGTAAAATGTTTGCTCATACTGTTTTGATTGTTGATTCTTATGGTTTCAAATTTTAAAGTTTTAAAATACCGATTCAACCCCCTTTCCCCCCCCCCCCCTCTCAGTATTTTTTGTGTGCTCTTCAACATGACCTTAAGATTTCCTTTGCCAATTTAGTGTTTGTTCCCACCGGTTGTGAATTCAAAAAAATCACCATACTCCACAATGTGATAGGATTTTTCATGCCCATTCTCTCCATAAATTGGAGATGGAAAAGCACTTTTTTTATGCACCACATTTGCTCTGAGATTTGAGGGTGACACCACAATTTGTAAATAGAATCAAGAGGTTTTCTTGTCACCCTTTTGCCTTATGAGGAGTTAAAGCTCACTCTTGCTGGACTATTTTCCCATTTAACTGGTTCTCTGAGTGAAAATGCTTGTGTTCAATCTCATTTTCATAATTATTTCTTGTCGGTTGACGTATTCTAGTAGTTTTAAGCTATGTTGCAAGTATCCTTTTGAACTAGATTAATTTCTTTAAGCTAGTAGCAAATTTGCTGGTCAAGGGAAGGATTTGCTGTAGTTAGTGAATGGTGAAGTGGAATCTCCACTCCTGTTTACAGACCACCTTGCCCTCAAAGGTAGTGGGACATGAGGATGTCTCCTATGAATCCCCCTTTTTCAATTTTTTTCTAATGTACTAGTGATGTTTTGAGATATTTTTCACATACCTAAGGTGTTTCATCTTTCAGGTGTACTTGAGGACATCCCCCATCTACAAGGAACATTTCAAAGACATCCTAAAATCAGCCACCTCAATCACTGCATACTCTGGATGCATGGTGTAAAGCAAGGTGGTGGCTAAAAAAGCAACAACCATAGACAACAAATAATAACCAATGTTCCACAAGCATCCTTGGTGTAAAACCCTTGTTTCCGAGATGAGCAATGTCTTGGGGATGGAAGTAGAGACAAAAAGTCCCCCCACTACTTCCAAGGCCCTATCCCACAACCGTCTAAAGAACCCCTAGGCATCTCCATATCCTTGTTTAAAGAAACAAGTTTGTAACTTTTCAAAAATTGCGAAAATAAAACCTAAAATAAAAGGAGGTCCAACAAGGTTCCCCACTGTAAAAAGCTTATGGATATGCTAGTCCAAGCTCTATAGCAATCACGAAAAAGAAGAAGAGGAAATAATGAGGAAGTCCTTTGCACTACTAAAAAACAGTTATTTGACATTAAAAATTTTGATAAAGAAGAGTTGAATACACAATGAAGGGGTTTGTAGCCATTTTAACAAGTAAAAAATATAAAATTGTTTTGTGTAGTGCCAAATTAAATCTTGAGTAATCAAATTCTATATTTACTTTTGGTTTGTCAAGTCAATTTTGATTCTAAGTAATGCTAATAGTTTAGAAAGTAAATATAATCATATTTGTAAAAATGCTTGGATCCCACACATGTAAATTAGCAATGCAAATTGTAGCAGACCTCTTTGACAAGTTGTATTCTTTAGCAAAGATGTTTGGATTCCACACATGTACATGAATGCAACTTGTTGTGGACTCTTTGTCAAGTTCTATTCTTTAGTGAATCCCTTACTGGGGAAACTACCGAAACTCCGAACTGATATTACAAAGCAACCCATCCAAAATTTGGCTAGCATTGACATATGTGCTTTTATTCAATTGATGAATAATGTTGGAGTCTAGTAATCTTTTTCAAATGATGAATGTCAACAAATTTTATTATCTTTGAAAACTCCAACTACAATAACAATAGCAGAACTTGCTCAAATTGTTAACAGCATGGTTGACATTGAGAAATAAGGCAGTCCAAAAGATGATCCTCCAAAGTCTAACAATGGAATTGTAATGTCCCCTTTTTAGACCTATACTTTTCAATGGTTGATAGCCCATTTCCAAAGTCTCGTGGGCTACTTGGAGGCATTTTTAGGGTTTCCTAAATTCTTGGAGGTTTATTGTCAGCTTTTCAAGGGCTTGTTGCGAGAGTTTGCCAAAGGGTTTCTGGGTCTTTTTGGGTTTTCAGAAAGCTTTGGTGGGCTGCCACATGCATTTTCATCAATGACTATTTTTGGACTTACTATTTTTAGTAAGTTACGATAGCTACTCAGAATGTGCTCAAATGGTGTTTGGAGTCACTATTTTTAACAGTATGCTATTTTTAGTAAGTGTTATTTCTGGCAATAGTTTGGCAATAGTTCAGCACTCAGTTACTATTTCTAGTAGTGTGGCAGTGCAATATTGGCAAAGGCTTCTCCAGCTTTCTTGGAGTTCAAAAAAGGAAAATTTAATAACTTATGTTATTTTCTACTATTGCTTTTCGGGCCCCCACGCCTAGGCTTTATAACATAAGTTGTTTTAAAAATGTGGGCCTCTCATGTGGACACCAATATTGGAGGATTACTGCATTTTAAAAAGTTTATAATTGCCAAGACAAGTTGGACACCTAGGTTGACAAGTCAAAGGGATTTTAAAAGATTATAATATTAACCCAAGAATGTGGCATCCCTTTTTGGAGGAAATTTGGAGTTTGAACTTTTGGGTTTGGAGGTTATTTATATGCTTCTCTTTCTCCTCATTTGGTTATCCAATTTTTATTATAACGAAGTGCTGCTGAAATCATTTCCGACTCTTGCTTCGAGGTTGATACACCTCCTAGTTCTTCTTCAGTTTCGAGTTTGCAAGATAACTCCTAGATGAACAATGGATGCTTCTTCATTCAGAGGTTGCAAATTGAGCTTCATTGGTGATGGCTTCTTTCATGTTTTTTGATCTTGTGGGTTTTGATGTTTTCTAACATTCTGGTGTGGGTGTGAGTTATTTTTCAATTTGATGATCATTTTGGAGTGTTTTTATCAGTTTTCTAGTTGTTGGTTTGTGAAGGGCTGAAGCACATTTATGTTCACACTGACCTGAAGAGTTGATAACATTTTGTGGGCATTGGCTCATTATTTTCCTCACTCCTAGGCACCCCTTTGCCTAGAGTTTCATAATTTTTGGCGAAATGTTTGATTTTTCCTAGCTGGTCGCCCTTGCTGGGAGGCCGTACAATTTGCCAATGTTGCCTTGGGATTCGTGCCAAAGTTTGCTTGCCAATTTCAGGGAGTTTCTCAATTGGAGGTTGGACACCTAGTCTTGCTTCATCCATTGCAACAAATTTGGAATCATTCTGAGGTGTTTGAAAGAAGTTATGATGTTTTCTTGATGGCTGGTCGAGTTTTCCAGTTCGCTGCGCTGTCATATCAGACTGCTGTTGCAGCGTATCAGACCTGGTATTTTTATCATATTCTCATATTTTCATAATGCCATATCATTGTAATGTCTTAGGAATGGATATCTGATACTTGGGCTTTCATATTAGTGTAAGGTAGGGGGACCAACCACACCAAGGCTCCAGGTCACGGAGAGTCAAGAACAAAGGACTGCCCTAACTTACCTCAAGCTAAGCGGGTGTTTTAGGTCAAGGATAGAGAATGAAGAGCACTCTCAAGTGCTTTTTTCACTCTACTGATCTAAATGCTTGGATGGGACTAAACAAGCCGGTTTTTGGAACCCGAACCGTACCTCAGACAGCTCTCTGCTTGATGACAGCAGTGCAGGTCAGGGACGACAATGCGACGCGCTAGCATCTCTCTAGGGCACTGGCGTCCGTACAACTAGAAAGTGAAAAGTACAGTACTGAATACTAGAGAACCTACTAATGGTCTAGCTAATGAGTTCTAACGTGTTAAACAAAATGATAAATAACAGAATGTAAGAAATAATGTAATATCCCTTGAGAAATTTGGCAACTTGCTGATTTGATGTCCAAAGAATATTGTCAAACACTTGTCTTGCAACCTCCTATCTTGCTGGTAATGGTTTTCAGTTTGCTTTGAATTGATTTTGATGGATGCAAATGAAGTTTAAATGCTTCCTAATTGATGCTAGACAACTATCAAATGAGTTGAAATGAAGTGCAAGATACTTTTGTGCTTTTTAATGCATATACATGACTGAAAATGACTTCTACAGCCAAGGGACATTAAGTCAAACACTTGACATGCAAATTACATAATGCAAATGAGCATCTACAGCTAGATGACATTTTGTCATATAGTTGGCATGTAAACTAATAAGCAATTATGAAGGTACAGCAAAAGACATTTTGTCATACAATTGGCAGCCAACTTAACTTTCTCAATTTGATGTTATGAATGAGATACAATGCTGGACTGTAAGATGAACTTGATACCAATACTAGACTCTATATTTTATGACTTCCTCACTAATCGACTATGCTTAGCATAACTGAGATTACAATGTATATGGCTGTCATAGGACAGCAGATTATAATGCTTAACATATAAGGGTGAGTTCTACAATTCTCAACAACTGATTGAAACAGTTACTGCCTATATGACAATGAAAATGTATGCAATTATGAACCTGGTATATGCGTATCAGCCACCAAGAACCTGATCAAAACTTCATGAAACCAGCATGATTATGCTTCTTCTTGCAGTGCCTATCCTCCTAGACTCCATGCACACCATTTGCAAGCTTTGGCCGAATTTTTTCTTGGCTTCCTTGACAAAATCGCACCTTCATAGTGTGCCCAGCCAATATGCAAAATCTGATTTCTGTTTTCTTCAAAACTGAAATCGCCCAGCACTATGATGAAGTCGGCTACTCTCAAAATGGACAAGCACCAATATATAAATCGAACCAGCATAAGCTCAACCTCCTCAAAATGCCAAAATCGTCCTTCTTCAAAGGACTTAAATATCTCCACAAGCTATGAATGATTTGCTCTAATCGAATCACCAAAATCTGCAATGAAGCCCAAATAGGAAGTCTGAAGTAACTCCCTCAAATATCCAACTAGGGTTGATATTTCACAACCGAAATTGGCACTTAACCAGCTAGGCTTGGTATTTCACAAACGAAGACTGGAAACCAACTTGCCAAGCATTCAAGCTTACCAATGTAGTAGAAAAGATGTATTCAACTCAAGATGCCCAAATGCATAGCCAAGCTTCTTCTTATACTTTTCATACCTCATCACCAAGAAGCTTCTAGAATAAAATATTATTTTATTTCATTAAGTGACTTTTTTATATTATTTTATTTTTAGTCACTTTATTATTAAATTAATTAAATATAAAGTCACCTTATGATATTTGTATTTTTCGGATAACTTTATAAATAATTAACTTAATATTTAATTTAATTAAAATAATTAATTAGTCATCCTCATGAAATAACAATATTTGGACAACTTAATTAATTAAATTAATCTGCCTCCAAATCGGGGACATGACAAATAACTATGAAGATGATAAAGAAGACAACTAAAGCAAAGGTGACAAAGTCCAACTCACTGAGAGTCCAGTTCGCCAGCAAGCTCCACGCACAAGTACACCTACACACAGCCAAGAGAGGAAAAATGTTGGGGTTGTATAGGGGTTTGTCTCAATCAAACCCCCACTTTGGTGTTTCCACCTCCACAAACAGCCAGGAAAGCCACAAGATAGAAAATGCAATAAAGGAAATAGTAGGAAAGAGTACCGAACAATCACAACAACATTATGTTGCGTAAATCAAGAAGCAATGTCACCTTCTCAATCGAAGTGCCCTCAAGCACGTAGAAGAGGATGCAAGCTTGGTAAGGTCTATGCTGCCGCAACAACGAAGAAGCAATCCCTCAGAACACCAAGTTGCAACTCCAATAGTGGCAAAAGATGCAGCAAGATGTGAAGAAGATGTGTTGAATTGCTCAAGGAGTGCTCAAAAGATCAAGTTGGTGTAGAATGGAGTCCAAATTGCAAAAAGAGATGAAGTGAATGAGAAAGATAGGCATTTGAAGATCAAAATGGGAGGGAAGAGTCGTTTTCAGGCCAGTTGGTCGACACAAAGGCATTACATTTCGTCCCCAATGAGGAGTGTAACGTCCCTGCGAACTCCAGAGGCAGGAATCTATCAAGAACAGCAGCACGCCACGCAGACGTCCCCTATAGAAATTCCCCCACCAACACAAAAAACAAGGGCCAAGTGGATGCACTGCAGATAGGTGATGTGGAATTTCTTAGTCGGGTTTGATTTTTCTAAAGTAGAGGTTGTAAAAGGGGAATTTGTGAGAGGGGTGCAAATTCGCTCCTATACAATTAGACACCATATTGTAATGTTGATATAGTAGTACTAATCAGCTTTCATCCTTCAATTATTTTGTAATATACTCCCGCTGGATAAGTGGTTGAGTTTGCTTTACTTTCTTGTTGCCCACTAAAAAATGGAAGTGGTTTGGCTATGCCACCAAGTTCTTTACTTTACTTTACTTTCCTATAGCCCGCTGAAAAGTGGAAGTGGTTGGCTTTGCCGCCAAGTATTTTACATTTTTCTATTGGCTGACTTGCAACCAATAGCTCATTGTACTTCTAGCTTTGATAATGTATTCAGATCCCCTTACACCATATGCTCTCACCTTTCCAACTCCGAGTTCTAAGTGATTAGAAAGTGAAGGGTTGCTTCCAGTTTGCTTATCTTTATATTGGGCTAATGCTAACAAGTGAAGTTTGTGTGAAAAATTGGGAAAAAACTAAGGGGGTATATTACAGGAGTCTTGGTCAATGGTACAATTGCCACTCAAGATAGGGTTGAAGGCATGTTGAGGCTCATAGTAATGAGGTATCATTTCGAGCCATTGGTGAGTCTTGCGCTTGGTGGATGGTGAAAAAAATGTAATGGGGTATCTTTATGAGGCAACAGATGGGGCCAAAAGAGGCCATCCAACACTATTACATGGGGGATGCAAATAGATTTGCCGGTTGCCCCTATTTGGGAGATCATTGATTGAAGGTGGAACAATCAACTCCACTAAGCCACTCATGCAACAGGGTACTTTCTCAACCCCAAGTTCTACTTTTCTAATGGCTTCATGGATGCTAATGGGGAGGTTATGGAGGGCCTACCCACATGTATTGAGAGGATGACACTTTCATCTGCAATGAAAGACCTCATCCTTTTAGAGTTGCAAAATTATAAGGCAACTAGGGGGCCTTTGTTTTCTTCCAACTTAGCTATACAAGGAAGAGAGATCCAAACACCGAGTAAGAAAAAGTGAAGCTTTATATCTTGCAAGTTATGAATTACAATTAGTATTACTTATTTGAATATTGTTCATTTACAAAAATTTGAATATCTTATTTGTAGGTTCTTGGTGGGAAGATTGGGGTGGAAATACCCCAAATTTGAAAAGGCTAGCCCTTTGAATTTTGTCTCAACCTTGTAGTGCTTTTGGTTGTGAACGAACTGGAGTTTGTTTGATGCCATTCACACGAAGAAGTGTAATAAGTTGACTCAACAACGCCTCAATGATCTTGATTTTGTGCAATATGACCTTTGGCTTCGCACAAGAAAGGTGCAGGACCAGTTAGACAAACTCATTGATTTGGATGACATTTATCCCTACAGTGATTGGACCGTGCAAGATGATGAGGCCTCCTTGTTTACAAAGGATAAGATTGCTGATTTCGTGAGGCAAGCTATGGAGGATTTGTCGGCAGCAAAAGCAGGGGAGATTCAATTAGATGACATTGATATGGTGGAGGAGCCACTACCACCTACCGACATGGTGGAGCCATTGCCACAATCTTCTACAACAAGCAGGGAGCCAGAATTGAGTGCGAGGACCTTACCCTTTGTTGGCAACTGATTAGTGCTCCCCTCAAGATTCATGGCATAAACTAACTGCCTCCCATGGATCCGTTAACTCTGGCAGTTGTATCGAGCATTAACAAGTCGACCTTTTGGTGCAACGACAACCGTGGGACCAACAATTGGTATTAGAGCCAAAGGTGTCGGGTTCAAATCCCTTGGGTAACGCTGAGGGGGAGATTGTTGGCAACTGATCAGAGCTCCCCTCGGGATTCATAACATGGACTAACCACCTCCCATGGATCCGTTAACTCTAGTAGTTGTATCGGGCATTAACAGGTCGACCTTTTGGTGCAACGGCAATCGTGGGACCAACACCCTCTACCTCCCAATATTTCTCTAGGGTGGGAAAGAGGAAGATGTAAAAACTTGTACTGTCTATGTTGCCTAGATATGAAATTTATGATGATGATTTTCAAATGCAATCATCATAAATTCATAATAGTCATTAGTTAGCAGCTAGCTATTGTATCCAATTTCACTATGCGTCTTCATATGATGATGCCATTTTGTAATCCATATGTATTCAACAATCAAATCTAATAGAAAACACTTCCTCATGGTTTTTGGAGTCATTTGATACATTTTGTAATTGAATTTTGCAATTAAAAGAGTTTTTATGTGAAATTTTACTACTTTTTAAGTTGAGTTTTTGTCAAGTCAAAAATTTTGGGCTTGTTGAGTACTCTTCGAGTCCGAGCATGTAAACTGTGGATCCCACTATGTATAAGGATTCACAAGACAATGTTGATCACATTGACCATATCCTTGATCAAGATACCATGATGGAAAACAAAGACAAAACGCAATCATTCTATAAACTAGATTCAACCACCTTCATACGGTTTGGCCTTCTTGTAAAAGAGAACGTAGATCTTTCTACTAAGTCATGGTTGCCTAACAGTGGATTTGCATCATGTTTCAAAAGTGAAATGTATCTTATGGCAAACAAAATATGTCAAAGCATGGGTTACAACGAAAAAGGTTTAGGCCTTAATGAACAAGGCATTCTAGAACCCGTATCAATATATGACAATTATGGATATCAAGGTCTTGGCTACACATCTCTAAGAAAGCAATCTAATGGTGACAACTCAATGAAAGTTGGGGAAACCTCGTCAAATGAAAGCAACAACATAGAGGACGTCCATAACTCTTATAAAAATCCTCCATCCACCCATTGTGTACCTACTTCATCCATAATCGCAACCTACATCACCCATTTTACAAAGTGAAGCATTCCCATGAAATAAAATATTGCTATGAACTACCAAAGAAAAAGAAAATGCAGATTCCATATCAAAATGAACACGAATTTAAAAGGCAATATGCGTCCAAAAATCAAGAAGAATGCAAGAAAGCAATATGGATCCCAAAACAAACTAAATTGATGAATCCAATCAAAACAATTCATCAAAAGCAATCCATAAATCAAAAGTCGCATATTACACAATAGGTGTGCACCACCTTCACAATTATCATGTAAAACTTCACTGGTCAAAAAGAATGTTGATCCTAATCCTAAGCCAAATGCCAGTTCCAAATCCAAAATCCCACTTATCAAATCCACAACCCAAATCCCAATCCTCACCTCCACCATCTAAATCCATCCCACTTCATCCTAAATCCAAGCCAAACCTAGAATCCATCGCATCCTTGCAGCCACACTTTACCACAAGAGTTATGACGGCACTCTATCAAGATGTGTATATTTGGACAAGGCCAACCGAACTATCAAAGAGCATCGTAACAATTGTGCATTGTATACTAGTGCAACAATCCTAACAAAGAAACTCCACATGGCGAGATCCAAAGCATCTAGATCAAATGCATCAACAATCCATGTACACGATACCTAAAATCAACAAAATTCCAAAACAATAGAAAAAAGAAAAAAATCAAAAAAATAGTAAAGAGAAATAATCCATCCAATGTTGAAAACCACTTCTTGTGGCACCTTGAGCGAGCACCATGATGAAAACCCATACATGGGTGTCATGTGTAAGTCAGCTAGCTATGTGAACCTTGAAATTGGGGGCAAGTTGTTTCATCCATTCCACCAAACCTATCCATCCTATCATGTCATTCCATCATACCTACCCACTATGTCCATTTAGCCATACCTCATTAATGTTTCCTACTCAACTTAGTCTTAACAATGATTGGGGGCACAAGATGCATACTTTGGAAAACTCTTGACATAGCCATCCCTTGGCCATACACCATCTACCATCACTTCATTACCTAGATAGCACTACCCAATCCCTATCTTGGATCAACACATGTTAATCCCATGCAATGTAGTTCTTGACCGTAACCCCCTACATCCTTCCATTAATCCATATGCTCTCCATCACAATCCATTTTTCCAACCATTCCATCCAAATCATATTTATCCTTGTCTCTAGGCTTGGATTATCCCTTGCCATTGGTTCCACCATCAAAATGACCCACAACAACAAACACTTATCCAAAAATATTCCCAATCTATAAGCATGATCGCAAAAACACTTTATCCATGTTGAAGCCCTTAAATCTAAACATACCCCATCCAAAATCTTACATCCATCAAAATATCCATAAGATTTGTTCCTTATCTTGCTACAAGCTATCTAATCTAAAATCAATCCAATCAATCATCATTAGGATGCTTTTCCCAATCCTAGCATTGTTTTTGGGATTTGTCTTTCCCACATCAAACAATGCTATCATCATCAATCAATCAATCAACTGTTAGCTTGAACAGGGACAAAATCTAATACAATCCTCATCACTAATCCTTGGATCTAATCAATCCATCCTATCCCATCCATCCATCCCACATACCCTTGGCTTCAACATGCCATTGGATACCAATTTGTGTATTTTGCATGTTTTTAATTACTTGCTTTTATGGGTTTGTGTTTCTTTGTTGCCTATAGTCTTAGTGCTCCTACTATCACATTGTCATGGTCGTCTTTGTCATTCGTATGATGGCATGCCAACGACAACATGTCTATCGGATCACTATTCTATTTGCATCTTCTTTGTTTGTGAGTTAGTCCACATGCACATGCCGCATCGTCATCATGTTCTCTTATATCATGGTGCATAACACTAAGTGCTACAACAAAATAAAAGTTGCTCCTTGCACGTGAAGTTACTATGACAACATCTATTCCTCATCCATTACATCATTTATCCATAATCCCAATCATGTGTCATTTTGTTGCATTACATCCTTGTGAGATTTCATCATCCAACATGTACATCCATGCAATCCAATCTAATCATCTTAGCAACATTAATCCAAATGCCCAATCCTTAGTCAATCATTTAGTTCCATATTCATGGTATGTACATCATTGCAATACGATCTCTCTCACGTCACCTTTTATCCTTTATGACACATTTTTATCACATCGTATCTTTTCAAAATACTTATTGGGTTACATTTCACCCAACAATTCTCTTGAGGGGGCATCACTTCCATCATCTACTAAAGCTTCATTCCATTCCATCCTACTTTTTATTCTTCTTTGACACAATGCCACTTAAGTTGCATTTTATCAAAGAGGGGAAAAATGTAGACACCTAAAATATTCCCTAGATCAACTCATCATCACAAAACCTATCACCTAATCCCTAATCGACTAATTTCATCACCTAGGCCTACAATTTGATCATCTAGTCCTAATTAACCTAGGACATATCCTATAACTTAATTAAATAATAATATTATTTAATTAACCACCCTTTTCCATCTCATCACAATAAATAAATAATTAATTACATATTCCACCTATCATCCATCTCACCCATGTGACTAAAATAATTAAGTAATATTATTATTTAATAAAGCCATTATTCTCTCGACACTTTCCAAGAATAATGTGGCCCTAAGAATACTTGTCCTTATGAACCCCTTATTCTCTCAACACATTCCTAGAATATTGGGTACCTAGGAACACTTGTCCTTATGATTTCCTTATTCTCTCAACACATCCCAAAGTTATAGCCCTTTTAGGTGCACATGTCCCTAATTTCCCTCATCCTCACAACTACTTACTAAATTTGTTAAGTTAATCCTAGCCATGCACATTCTAACTACCTTCATCTCCACCTTTCATCCTCTCTACTGGATCCTACGGAATTCCTCTCAACCATTCTCCACCCTTGATCTCACAATTAGGTCTTGGCCATCCATTCCTCATTCCCAAAATCTATAAATTCAAGCACTCCCTCATTCTCATCCATTTTCATTCATGCTATGTACATGCTATCAATTTGGTGATATTCAAGCAAAGAGATGTACTATCCCCTATTTATACTTAGAATTCTGCCCTCAAATCACAATTTCCAAGTAAGAGACATTTTATTAAATTACAATTTATTAGTTTAACCCTACAATAATGGTAGCCAATGATTCATAATATAATATAATTAATTGATTATTAGTATTGTCAAATCCACTACCTTATTTAACATATATATGTGCTGATCTAGATGAGTAATTCACAATGCTGATTCTGAATTATTATCCCCTCCATAATCCATCATTGGGGAAGATTAGAGAAGGAACCTCAAGAGGGTGCTAGGAGTCTTTCCTACTTCTAAGTCCAAGTGTGAGTAGTCAACCCCCTTGTCTACATAGCAAGGAATCTCTCCCCCCCCCCCCCATTCATGTACTTCCAGATCTTCTTCCGAAGAAAAAAATTATAGAGGCCTTAATAAGTTATGATTAGATTGATAATGCAATATGAACTACAACTATCAACCATCGTAGAGGTTGGAAAGGAAATCGCAATAGGGTGCCCAGAAATCCTCCTATTTAAGCCCAAGAGCGGACACTCGCCCTCTTGGCCACAAGTGGCAAGCACATTGGACATCCAGCATGTGGTGGTCAACTCAGATAGTGATCTCATATTTGCTCCCCTTCCTTGCATTTCCTCTTCCCCTCCATATGATTGCTTACTATAAATCAAACAAATCAAAATCTATTATCCACATTTATATTAAAGAATCATAATTACTTATAAGACTCAATAATTGCTACAAGCATCATTATTGCATAAACCAATATAATACATTTATTCATATAGATATATATATATCTATAATTATTACTAATTAGTTTCTAAACTTACAATAATCACCCTTGCATACACATATTACACACACATACATACACATATCTATGCTCCACGAAGTTTCAGGGACGGGGACGGTAGGGTACGGAGGGATGAGTTTTTGGTATGAGGGTACTTTTGGGTCATTTTTTAGGGGGCAGCAAGGGGCAGCTGATAAAAAAAAAAGGAAATTTTTAAAAATATAGAGAAATTTCAAATGTTCATAGCATAACATTGATAAAGCATTCATTATAGGCATTGTATAAGCTTAATACATATCATTAAACTTGAATTGAGAATTCACATGAGAATCGACAAACAAATTAACAAAATTCAAATGCTTTTCATTATCAATGTGCATACATATCATATAAGAGTCTGATAATTATAACAAAAATGCCCAAAGGCTCCAAATCTCAACTATGAAATGACATGATAAACATAAAACTAAGAAAATATATGGTTGTCCAGTGTTCCTAATCAGCAGAAGGTAGGTCTAAATCATCATTGCCCTCACCATCGGAGCTCAAGTCTAAGTGGGTGTCAGTGTCCATGTCAATAGAAGGGTCTGCCTCAACCAATGGAACCCCAACCAATCCCAAACGCGCATCCCTGTCCTCAATCTGCATAGCATCTTTGGGATTAACATCCCAACGTTAAGGCTGGAGTTTGACAATACTCAAGAGACTAGCGATCCTGTAGCCGCAAAGCACTATGTACAGCCACCAACTTCTTTGATTGTCTAGAGGTAAGGTTGTTCCTCTTGACTAATTGGATTAAGCTATATGTGGACCAATTCCTCTCTGCAACAAAGGAACTAGCAACCTGTGAAAGAAGATGAGCGGCAAGTAATCTCAACTCTGGTGCATCCTTCTGATGCCACGTCCACCATCCAATAGGGTCAGTTTGAGCCAATGTAACTCTATTTGTCCTCACCTCTGGTTTGCCAAAGGTTGGACCACAAAGATTGGCAAATGCAAGCCACTATGTGCGAAGTACAGTAGATTCCTCTTAAGTATACATTTTTGTAAGGGCCCTCATGAAGCCTTCTTTCACCTCTTCATCATGAGATGGAGGCACTCTCCTAGGCCTCGATGCATACCATTTGAGATTGAGAGCATAGGCTGCCATATGAAGCGGGGTGTTCATAATGTCCCACCGTCGCGTCACAATGGGCCTAAGATGTTCCTCATAAAATCCCAAAGTAGGGTCCCTGCTATGAATTGCTTGCTTCATTTGTCCAAGCATACTATCAAAGGTCTCATAAATCTCTCCAAGGCTAGGAGAGTCAATATCAGCATATCTAATCACTTGCACAATAGGCTAGATGAAGGAGCAAACATATCTGCAAGTGCAAACAAGTTATAAAAATTAAAATCAGCTATAAATAATAAAATCAGCAATAATAAAATTAAGAAATAATTCAAATAAATAATACAATCAGCAATGCCAATTTTCTTACCTCATTGTGGACCACCAATCATCATCAAGGATTTTTTGTTTCACACTTCTTCCCTCCGATGTGCTTGACTCATGCCATCTATCCCACTCTACATTGACCACCATTAATTGTAGAGCCTCTTGGACCTCAATCATCCTCTCCAATAAAATGAAGTAGCTGGCATATCTAGTCTCCACGGGCTTGAGGAATTCCCCCTTCAAAAATGTTGTAAATAAAGCAAGTGAAGTCTGATGGTTGCAAATGAACATTTGCACATCTCTAGCCTCTGACACCACTGCCTTCACCCAATCTATCTTCCCAATGTCTTTCAAAGTATTGTTCAATGCATGCACACAAGAAGGGGTCCAAAAAATGTGCTTATAAGCACTCTCCACCATCAATCCAACTAATTTACACACACGGGCTGAATCGGTCACTACCTGCACAACATTAGAGGCTCCAACATCCTCCATAGCACCTCTCAAAATTTGAAATTGGAAGGTTGCATCCTTCCTTTTGCCCAAACAATCTATAGCACTAAGAAAATAAGAGCCTACTGTACTAGTGACAATAAGATTGATGAGTGGCCGATGTTTGATATCGGTCCACCCATCCATGATTATGGAGCAGCCATCTGTCAACCATGTTTGTCGCATATCCTCCATCAAAATACTCACCTTGGAGTACTCTCTATCAAGAAGGGTGGTGCGTAGCTTAGTTTCTCCAAGTGGAACATATGAGGGACCACCAACTATAATATCTTTGCACATTTGTTTAAAATATGGTGAATGTGAGACATGAAATGGTATGGCATTAGCATAAAAAAACTTAGCAATAGAGGAATCAGCCCCATCGTGTACTGTATTATTAAACATATCGGCAACATTCATACTTCTTTTCTTTCCCCTAGTAGAACCCTCCCGCACATGAGATTGAGAAGCAACATCCACTGATGTTGTAGGCATTCCCACACTAGGCTGCAAACTCTCCATTGAAACCCCTTTACCTAATGCCTCCCCCTCCATATGCAATCTAGTTGCCTCATTTTTTTCTTCTTGGGTTATTTTTCTACAACCTTTCACCCCTTGACCACCAATCCACAAAAGATGGCAATAAACTCTCGTATAGCTGCCCCTATATTGTTTTCCACACAAATGACACTCCCATACTCTACTACCCCCCGAATTTTTTTTCTTATCTTTATCAACTCTTGTTGTAAATTGTAGTAGAGGCTTTTTGGGGTTAAATGGGCCTTTTGCCCATTTTTTGAGGATTTCAGATGGACATTCGAAAGGTTTTGAACTTGTTGAACCTGCTCCACTCCCACTCTCTGAACACCCCCCAATGTTTGCCCTACTTCTATGTCTACTTCTTTCAATTTGAGTTCTACTTCTTTCTTGCATTTGAATTTCAATATCTTCACTATCACTGCTGCTGCTCATGATTGTTTTTTATGAAATTTCTGATTTCAAAGAGCTGCAAGTTCAAATAAAAAATAAATAAACCCACAATGCCCTTCCTATATGTTGAAAAACTTAAAAAAATCTTTAAAAAATTAAAATAAATTGTAAATACAAAATAAAGATGAAAAACATACCTATAATATGGTGGAAATGATGCCCTAAGCTCCTCTTCAACCTATTGTTCTCTCCTTCACTCAGCTGCTCTTCTTTTGCTCTCCTTCACTTCACAATGCAAATGTAAAATTGAGTTGCTTTTTCTCATTTTAGGGCATATATAACACTTAGGTTTAGTTAAGTGGCATGGGGTGCCCCTTGTGGGCCCGCCCATGCCTTTTTTTTCTTTTCAAAAAACGCGTTTAAAAAGTGGTTGGGCCGTAGGGGACTACTAGCCATACCCGATACGGTCGAGGGACGGCCTAGCCGTGCCGAGTACAGATAGTCATCCCCTACGTCCCCTGAGACTTGCAAAAACGCCCCCGAGCAGGTTCCGGTACGTGGCGTGGAAAAAGGGACAGTTGGGGGACGTTTCCTGGCCATCCCCGCGTCCCCATTCTGTACCCGATACAGGAAATGGCAGAAAAGGCCAGGGGACACATCCCTGTGGAGCATAGCAATAAATTACAATAATCATTATAAAACAATTAATATTAATAAATTATATTATTATGTTAATTAATAATAATCTAATAAACAATATATTATAAATTATATAATGATAGAAAATATTAAAATCTAAATGTTCTAATTTTTAAACTATTAAAAAATAAAAAACTAAAAAACTACAAGCACCCCTACCTAGTGGACCATGGCAAACTAGCGACGCAAAAAATCCAACTCACGACCTTTGCCTATGACTCATGCTCACATCCTCTTTTGCTCTCTTCGTCCTTTTTTGCCCACAACCAAAAACTCAACAAAAAACCTTTGAAATGTATTTTTCAATCAAAAAATGGAAACAAGGAAAGTAAACGCTTTGAAACTCAACAAAAATCCCGCAACGAAATGTTTTTAGGTTTTTGGCTTTTTACCATGCAAAAAATATCAAAAACACCTTTGAAATCCATGCCAACTCTTCAAAATGCTTTGGAGTCACATCGGTAGTGCCACATCGACCTGAGATACATCAAGATTCGGCCAAACAGAACAAAAAATGTTTCATATGTGGAAAACACGAACCCCATCCGATTCTGAATGGTTTTTGCATGTACCCAATTCTAGGGCATACCATACCGAAATCGTCCAGGAGATTCAACAACTTAGCAAATTTGTAATGAATCTATGTAACCTCTAAAGAATGAATATAACGCATAGATATGACCTTGATTGAACGTCTCTATGTATATTGTATTTATTTGTAGACTTATTGCCGATTAGTTAGCCAGCTAGAAGACTATAAAACCCTTGCAAAGCTTTTGTAATTTTTTTAAGATTAAAAAAAAATGTTCAAGTCTATTTGTGGATTGCTAAGTAGGCTCATTTGATAGTCTACATTTTCTGTTATCTTTTCATATGTATGTGTATGTACTTGTAAAGATATGGACTTCAATGATATCAAGTCATTAAGATGTCACAAAATGGTTTCAGTCATTATTTCTTTTGTATGAATTCAATAACATTGTTGCCCAACTAGATTTAGGGACCCTTCTGCATTAAGCTCAGCTTCCATTCACCCCCAACACACCCAAAACATTCAATTTTAAACATCTTTTCAATTTGTAGATCTAGTGTGCTCAAAATGCCAAGTCTAAATCTGTATAACAGCATTAGGAGTTACCACAAACCATATCCTACACACTTTGATTGGAAAGTTATTTGTTTTAATAATGTGCAGGACTTTGAATGTTCAAAGTTCAAACCAGCATATAGATACGGGGTGACAACCTGAATAGGGGTATACTATGCATCAAGTATGGTTTGTCAAGGTAAACATGTGTTTCCTATAGTTATATCTATTGCAGTACCTTAGGGAAGCCCCTCTTGGTTTAGCGGAGCCAAAAATCACAGGATATTTTACCCATCTCAATAAACTGGTCCATTGCTGCCCAACCTGAACATAAGTTTGTGGTTTTCATCCTAAGTTTGAGACCCCTAGCGCTTAGGACAAAATCTGGCTTTAGGCATTTGGGACCTACAACTCTAGGAACCAATAAGATGGAGATTTATTATCGCATAATTTTTCAGGGGTTATGTTGCCAAAAAATTTCAAACTCATGTTTGTTGTTCTTCTATGAAGACTTTAGCCTATTGATGTATTTAACCGGATTTGTTTTGTCAATATATTGATTCGAAATTTGGAGGCTAGGATTTTTCCTGAAGAGGTTTTACCAAAATAAACACTATGTCATTGTGGTATAATCATTTGTTTATGCGTTCCTTGTTGAAACTACTAGATTATGTTTTGCATCCATTTCTCTCCTCTTTGATCAGTGTAGGCAGTGTTTCTGCTATCAGCCTCCTTTCATGTAAGAAGGCAGCTATTCATTCAAATTCACTAAGCAATTACTCTCTGCTGTTCACAGCAGAAACAAGATTGTCTTTTCATATCTTTGAAGATTTAAGAATAGGGTTCCTGCAAGTTGGACCTTAAATATCTACTTAGCACACAACACTTCACCTTGTTGTGCTGGAGATTGAATCCCTAGGACTTTTTGGTAACTATGTGGCATCAATTTGACCATAAGAAAAATGTGGAGGAAACATCACATGCCACAACCTGTCAAACTGGGCTGTTTTTCAACCCCTAGAGAAACTTCTCCAGCTTTTTATTTGAAATTAACAAATTTTCCATATCTTTAAATCATCTTCGTAGCATTAGTTGCACTTATATTATTTTAATTTCACAAAATTCTTTCAAGTCTTACTAATCATCCCAAAGATCTTAGTAAGAATGAACTCTAATGTAACCTTAAGTACAAAACTTGGATTGGCCTTAGCTTGAAGATCTCAAACTAAAATAATCCCCCCTCTAAAGTTTTAGAAAATCCTTGTCAGTGAAACACAAGAAGTTTCCCAAAATGCCAACAACAAAGTCCAACAACGAAAAATACAAGAAATTTGACTAACCCCAAAATCTAAAGAGGGCTTGAAACACATGCTTTACTGTTCCTTTTGAAAACATTTACAGAGTTCATACTTATGTAACCACATTAAACCGCTCTATATAATGCAATTTCTTTCATAACCCTTCAAAGAGGAAAATATAGCAACAAAACAAAACAAAAACATAAAACAGGCCTACATGCCAGGTAGCAAGCTAGAGTGGACAAATCTATTTAGAGGCATTAGAAGATGAAAATAAATTAAACAAGAATAAAATTAGAAACAAAATCCTTCATTTGTAATGGAATGGCTCATCTGGGCAAAAAGCCTTCCCCTATAAAATGCCAGTGTTTGTATATAGTCTACCACTACTCTGGAAGGCAAAGACCTTGAAACATATAGTTGATATTTCCTTCAAAAAAAATTACATAGTTCAAACTTCATACATTTGAAACAGAAACAATGCATCCCTGTCACATAGTTTCTTATATCACACTTGAAAGATGAAAACTTACAAAGAAAGATAAAAAAACAAAATAAAGTGGCCTGAATACCAGGTAGCCATACTAAAGCATGGAAAACCTGTTGACAAGCCCTACATGAAGAAATAGATATTTAATAACAAGTCAAAATAAAATAATTAATTTGTAATAACACAGTTCACCTGGGCGAGAACCATCTGCGATAGCAAATGACAAAGTTCTTATATGGTCTGCCACCACCCTGTAAGCCATATCAACTTTATCCACATCATCTGCCCCCACTTTACCAGAATAAGGTTGGGCTCCAGTTGCCTTTAAAAAATGAAAAGCAATAATACATGAATCAAAAAGGCAACAAGCCCAGCTACATCTAGCCATAAATGCAAAATCAACCATATAGAAGTCATGAAGATATTTGTATGTTAATTGCTCATCTTTAAGTAGAAATTAACACATGAAAGAAACTTTCAACAGACTTGCCTGCTGCAATGCATCAAATATAGGCACAAAAATATCTGTGTCATAATTGCTCAACTTATTCTGGAGAATTGATGCCAGGCGTTCAAATCCCATTCCTGTATCAACATGCTTTGCTGGTAAAGGCTTCAGAGATCCATCATTCTCCCTGTTAAACTGTGTAACAATTCAAGGATTAGCTCAGAACAAAGAACAGGTATCACAATCTGCTTCCTGATTGATTTGATCTTGTCTAACATTTAAAAAGACTAATTGAATTTTCTCTTAATTCCAGATGGGCAAACATTTTAAATGGAATGCCAAACCCAACTCACCCAAAAAACAACAAAGTCAAGAATCATACCTGAATGAATACAATATTCCAGATTTCAATGCAAGTAGGATCATCATAATTAACTAAAGAAGCTGCGTTGCGGTTTCCTAGTCTATCAAAGTGAATTTCCGAACATGGCCCACAAGGTCCAGTATCACCCATTTCCCAAAAGTTATCCTGAATGAAAAGAATTATTTTAAACTTACATTTAATAAAAGAAAACCTATGCATTCAATGGATGAAAAAATAATTAATCACAATGTATAAATGAGAAAGGAATAAGTCCAGAAGACCTCAGAATTCGCATAAGACCTGCCAGGGGTGCATACATCTGGTAGGAGTGATCAACACAAATACTTGTTCACTTAAATGGTAAGCATGTCTGAGGATGTCACGAAAAAGCAAATTGTGAGCGACTAACGATGAACTGTTTATTACCTTACAACCAAACGGTAGAACATTCCCAGGTGGTAGATAAGTGAGCCAGATATCTCTGGCCTCACTATCAGCAGGAAGTTCCAACTTTTCATCACCTCCGAAATAAGTTGCATATAGGCGGTCAGTGGGCAGCTTGTATACCTGCCATTTCATTTACACATTTAATTATAAAAACGGAAATAGTTCCTATTACAGAACATTTGAAAAAAAACAAGGTGAAACTAATAAAGCTTTATAGAAAGCTACGATAAATGCTTGAGCACAATATATATCGTAATTAACATTGGAAAATATCTTTATTATAGTCTGCAATAAAAATTAATAGATAGAAATAGAAAGAGGGAATCACGCTCATGAACAATTTTACAGATGAGGACTCAACAGCCACATATGGTGTACATAGCTGGAGATCATGAAAGCAAACATTTCAAAAGCTGTATATGGCTATCACTTTTAAGAACGTCTTTGCATAGCAATAATAGAGGATGCATTATTGTTATGAGTCCCTATATCCCCACACCCATGTGACCATGGTTTTCTGCTTAAAACAGTTGCTATTTTCATTTGAGCTATAGCAGCACACAAATTTGTAATATCTCAAGAATGTACATTCTATCTATCTATTATTCTTATGAATAATTGAATTCTTGCATAAATTAAAATGTTAAAATATGCATGCAGTCATAATGACATGTTCTACGGATGGCAAACATATTTTCCTGTAAACTATTCTTAGAATACAAATATTATACAAACAGTGTTATAAAGTTCCCAATATAGCTGTTATTACTTATTTTGTTAAGGGAAAAAATTAGTATTATTCAGATTGCAGGGATGAATACTAACTTAAAAAGACATTTTTGGGCATAACCAGCCTGGAATTTAGAAAAGATTCCATGATTTTTATACAAATGTGGATACTAAGTTTTATAGCTTCTGTTATTTAAGAAATGCAAAAGTCAGTCATTGATTGTCCTGTCAAGATATAATCTGAGGATCTTTCATCACAATACTTCTCTTAGAAATTGCTTAAAAAACAAGATGACAATTAGAACCAAGCATCTTTTCCCCACAAATCTTAATACCATATATAACTTAAAATATAAAATTAGCTTGTGAACCATAGTACACACCTAATATACAGTTTAATCCACAGGAATCCACAACTTTAGGGGAGAAGCATAAAATTTACAAATATATGTCAGATAGGACTTGTAGTACATGCCTCTGTCAACAATTCCCAGGCCCACCCAATAGCTTCACGTTTAAAATAATCACCAAAAGACCAATTGCCAAGCATCTCAAAGAATGTGTGGTGGTATGTGTCCTTTCCTACATCATCAAGATCATTGTGCTTGCCTCCTGCACGTATACACTTCTGTGTATTGCAAGCACGCTTGAGTTTCCCAAGTGGAGTATTTGGGTGTACAGTACCCAAGAAAATAGGTTTGTATTGGTTCATACCTGCCAAACAAAAAACACATTTTTTATTGAATGGAAGCAAAAAAGTTTAAAAAATATGAAACTCACTTCTGATAAACAAATTGCAAACAGTGTTGCTCTTGTAATTTTCAGCTAAATTTTCATATTTGACTAAAGTCTAAAACCTTACTTAAAAAACTTCCCATAATCAATCCCAACACATGGACTAAACTTCAATGGTTAATTGTTTCAAAGTTCCGATCAGGGAAAATAACCCAAAAGCTTTCTTTGTCAATTTGTGATAACCCTCCACTGTCCTGGCTATTTTAAAAACATGCACTAATTCTTTTTGATGCCAGAGCAACAACACTTTGGTACTTTTGCATTGAAATGTAAGATTATTACTCAATGCCATCTAAGAAAAAGACGATTTTTAAGTCCTTTAAGATGTCCTCTTTGCATGAATGTTCAACAGTAGAGCTTCACTTATGCTTCAGTATCCCCACTCAGTGAGTAAATCAACTAGATTCATGGCCTTACTTGACTTGAATTAGGTTTCTCAATATGCCTAAGGATTTTTCTCAAAATCGGACATTTATTGAGGATTTGGTTAGGGAAATAAAGAGATAGTTGATAGGATTTCCTTTTATCCTAGAAAGAGATGAACAGAGTTTGAGATTTCACTTGGCTCAAGACTGACGCTATACACTAATTGAATTAGTATTTACCTTTTCATCATTTCAATAATAGACTGCTATCCAATAGAAGCGGATCTGACCTCAGCCAGAAGGCCTATGATGTAAACTCTCTCAAGTTAAATTTGGTGGGCCTACCATAGGAAACGCAACCTGATAGGGGACGGACAGTTGTGCTGGAATTATAAAGTGAGATTATTTACATTTGTTCTCTAGACTTACTAAGAATCATTAAAGACAATGTGAAATTTCACAACAAGATCAAAGTGTGAAAATGTCTTAAAAATATAACTTAGCTGATATTATAATTGGTGGAGTTTCTCAGGTAGCCATAAGCGTAGCACTGATGCAGGACTATACTTATTGGACTTGCAATCCTTTTTTTATTTAAAGTAGCTTTAGAAAGATACTTTAAATAAAGTGAGAAATCCTAGAAAGCATGTATATCAGCTTTGAATTTGGAAAGGTAGATTCATGGAAAGCAAGTAAAACATGTAAACTCATTTATGATGTTGATTCTAGATATAGTTAGAGTGTGAACTGTGAAGTGTTTTAAAAAATTATCTCTTGCAAAATATTTCTTATTTTGTTGTACCTTATCTTTGGGTGCATGTTCTTAAAATTTATTGCTTCCCACTGCATCCTTGCTATAAGAGAAAAAAAAGTTCAATGATGTGAGTCCAGATAGAAACAGATTGCGTCTTACGAAAAACAGTTCAAGGTGACAACACTAATGGAGTTGGAAGCAAATCCTTTGAGAATAGCTAGGTAATCCAAACATAAGCTATGACACAAAGGTCCATGATCTTGTTTTTATTCAGCAAAAATAAATTTTGGATCTAATTCAACAAAGATAAAATTTGCAAAAAAAAAGAAAAATCGTGATTGAATTCACAACTAATATAAATTTTAAAGTTTTAATCTAAATATTAAATATTATTAAATTTAGTATAATAATAATTATAAATCTAAAGTAAATATTGTAAAATATTAAATTTCAATGTATCGAATTTTCAAATTTTCAAATTAAAAGGGTCACAATTTAAAATTTAATGTAAAAAAAATTATAAAAACAAAAGCAAAGACCAATAGTAATCTGGCAAAGCAAATAAATAAAGACAAACAATACCTCAACAAATCAGACTAGCAGTCGCCTCAACACATTCTCTCAAGCTCACATGAATTTTTCTACACCAACCAAACATGTTCCACCTTCCATGAATCACATGAATCAACAACATTGTAGACATTTACTCAACAAGATAGTCTACTCTAGGCTCGACAATAACAAGAGGCAATCATGCCAACCAACAAAAACAACCCAAAGAGAATGAGAAGCCTTAATGCCTTTTTCAGAGAGAATGAGAAGCCGGTCAAGAAACAAGTGGGTTTCGAAAGGTAAGCGCTTCCTAAACTGTGGGATCAGGTTTGTCTTACTCTCATGAAGTATGTTACTCTTGAGGGAAGATTTAATGTTTTCTACTTTTATCATTTGCCATTGCTCAATCACCTTAGGCACAATATGCTCTTAAGTTTTCCTTTTTTCCTGCTAACTTCCCTGGAAAGCTCGGTGAAAGAAACCCTTGAAGCTGCTACCCAAAACCCGAATAAGCCACCTCCGCTACCTTTACACCAGGGCCTAATTCTTTGGCTCTACCATTTCCATTTGGCCCTCTGTCCTCCCAAACCCATTTATGTTGTTCGTGTTGAAGAGCTGGAACTGCCCGACCACTCCCCTAATAAATCCTCCCCTGCTGCTTCTATCGGTCCCAAGAGGAAAACCCCCCCTGTGGAAAGCCAAAACCCAAAAATGCTCCCAGACCAAAAGCCCCTGCAAAAAAGAAGAAAGGTGCAATGGAAAATGCCCAATCTAAGGCGGCTGCCAGGTTGTGTGAGTTAAAAAATGCCCCTACCAAGAAGGACAGCAAACCGTCGACAAAGACTAAAGGTAAGAAGGAGACTCCGTCCCATGTGGAGATGTCGACTTCAGACAGTGAGGGAAAGAGCATTGAGGACCGTGATTCTAAAGTGGATACCGTTGTGGTGGCTACTGTGGATGTGGGGATGGAGCAAACCAACGTCAGGAGGTCCCATACGCTGGCTAAAAACAAGATGGAGGTGCCGGTGGACGAGATATCCAACAGCTCAGAGGAGTTTGGAGGCAAAGAGGGGCGGACTAGTGGCAAAGAGGAGTAAAATAAGGACACTATCAAGGAAACAAAGGAATTTGTTGAAAGACCCAGCCACTTCTAGGATATGAACAAAATGATCAATACGGACCCCACCACCCAGTGTTTGGACCCGATGGCTAGTGAGGAAGAGACTATTAAGAGGACAAATGACATGATGGAGGATTTCAACAAGCTACAGGCCTGAGTGGAAAAATTGGAACATAAGTTCACTCGGCTGACACGATTCACCATTAAGATCATTCATAGGTCTGCTACCACTCTCTCGGAGGTTCTCAAGGAAGAGGTAGAGAAGGAAAAAGCGGGAGAGGGACCTAATTGGGTGGGTGATGATGTTCTAAATCTTCTCTTTAAGAAGTGGGATGGGATTACTATGTAATGTGTGGACCTATGTATTGGGCTGTTGGTTCTTTTCTGTTGTCGATCTGTTGTTCTTGTTTCTTTTGTTTTCTACTATTACTGATCTTTTGATGTAACTTTGGACTTCATCTCTTTTTGGCCCCTAGGGCTCATTGTGTAAAGGGTACTGCACCCTGTAAATCTAGCTTACCTTATCAAAGACAAAATCAACCTAGGAGGTGTAGATTGTAAACAACCATGTCCAGTCAGCAAGAGAAAGACTATCACAAGACAAAGACTTGCAAAACAAACATCTAAGTCCTTTTCCATATGAATTTTAGGGAAAACTACGAAAAAAGGATTAGGTTATCAAAGTATTATTGTAACATTTAATGGTCATCTTAGTTGTTAGTTAGTTGCTAGTTTACTTTCAATTAACTTAGTTTGCTTTAGTTAGCTTTAGCAACTTTCAGTTTACTGTTTTTGTTCACTTTAGTTCACGACTATTTCTTTTTAGAAACATCATCTTGTAATTTACTATATGGAGTATTCTTCTCCTTTGTTTAATAACGAATAACGATAATCAATGACCATCTCATGGTATCAGAGCAGAGGTTGATTTTTGGTGAATTTTTGCAATAAAATTTGTGGTCTTAAACCCTAAAAATTTTGAAAAAAAAAATTGTAAGTTCTTTTGTTTGATTTTTTTAATAAGAAAAATCGTGGGTTTTTTAAAAGAAAAAAATTGAGAGGATTTTTTTGAGAATTACGGATTCATTTTTTCTGCAAGTTTTGCTGGTTATTGAACAAATTCTCGCAACCTATTTCAAAGGGTTTTCGGCAGATTTGTGATTGTAAAAATCACGAGTTTTTTTTTTCATGTTTTTCTTCATTTTTTGTGAGAATCGCGTCGATTTTGGTGCTGAAAATCATGTGCATCCTCTGCAAAATCGCACGTGAGGGTTTTTTGGCGTGATAAACTACATTTCGCGCAACGGGTCTGTGTGTTTGTGCAAGGAAAAAATCGCAACCTGCTACCAATTTCATCCAGTTTTCCTTGCTTGTTCTGCTCAAAAACATGGGCATTTTTCTTTTGCACACAAATCCGCGTTTGAACATCAATGGTTCTTGGCATTTTGAAGATTTTTTTTCCTGCACAAATCGTGGTTTGTGAAAATCACATTTTTCAGCAATTTTCTTGATGGATTTTCGTGTGATTGAAGTATTTCTACGACCTAGGGTTTTATGCCTATTCTACAAAATTTTGTGCCTAGGGTTTCAAACCCGAGTGTTAAAAAAAATTCAAATTTTTTTCTTTATTTTTGGATAAAATCATGGTATTTCCAACCTCTAAGTTTATCTCGATTCGTGGGATTTGTGCCAGCTGATCATATTGAGATTTGTGCCAACTGCTTACCTTGTTTTTCATGCCTTTGGAAAACGAGAGGGATGGCGTCTTTGACCAACATCATGTTGGAAAGTAGCCAGAGGTTCAATGGTAAAAACTACAACACGTGGAAGCAAAGGATGCTCACCATCTTCAAGTACCGATGTCTGGATCCACTTGTTCTGGGTACAAAAGCCCGTCCCACCATTGCAGGAAAGGACTAGGACAAGTATGATGGCAATAATTGGGAGGAAGTTATGCATCTCAAGTTATCAGTCACCGATGAGATGCTACCAAAAATACCATCTAGTAAGACTGTTGTGGAGATCTGGAAACACTTGAAGGATCTTCATGAAACTTCAGACAAGGGCAAGGCGTTCTTCCTCAAAAATATGTTGTTCCCCATTATGATGGATGACAAGATGTCTTTGCAGGATCACTGATGAAGATCAAAGCTATAGCAATCAAATGGAGGCCATTGGTTGCAAGATGGAAGAGGAGGATATGGTGGTCATTACGATGAAAAGTATACCACAATCCTACGAGCACTTCATTGAAACTATCAACATTACCTCCACCAAAGTTGACCTGAAGTTTGATGAGTTGTGCAACAAGCTCTTGCAACAAGATAGGTGGAAGAAGCAATTTGGGAGCAGCAACGACACTCCCAGGGGGTCTTAGCAGAGTGCCCATGTTGTAGACCATAATGAGCAGAAGGAGTCTACCTTTTATGCATTCATGGCCAGAAGACCATCAGATTATGGGTAGACTTCGTTTAAGTTAGTAGAATGACCATTAAGGGAGGGTATTAAAGTATTATTGTAATATTTCATGTTCATCTTAGTTGTTAGTTAGTTGCTAGTTTACTTTCAATTAACTTAGTTTGCTTTAGTTAGTTTTAGCAACTTTCAATTTATTGTTTAATAATGAATAACGATAATCAATTACCATTTCATAGGTTTTCTTTAAGTTCGTTGAATTTTGAATTTCATGGATTAAATTTGATGAACCCTATGACATAGAGCATGAGTTCGTTGGGATCAACTTCATAACATCAAAAGGCTTATTCATAGCGATTGAAATTTAATTTGCAAATGACATTGTGAAGCATACTTTAGCATACTTTGCACCTCAACCATGCAACTCCTATGAAGTACACTACGAATTAAACCTTTGGACTTCATAGGTACTACATGATAAGCCATGTCAGTGAAAGAATCCATATCTTCATTAGATAACACTTCATCTTCTTCTTTTGGAAACCACCAAAAAATAAGATAAATGATTTGGTCACTATCAATTTATGTAAACATTTGATAATATAACAATATTGCAATATAATCTTTCTTGTTTTCTTGGATGTAACAACTAGAGACATGTAATAACAAATCGTTGAGCACAAAACATAGTTCCTACCTACAATGCATTCTGTAATGTCTCCTTTTTGGGATTAACCTAAATCTATGCACTGAATAGATTTTTTGTCCTTCTCTCTTTCCTAACCCCAGCGAAGGATGGTAGAATTACCGTGCCAAGGGCGCGTGAACAATCTCCAAGTGGACTCCCTCAAGGTTTCCTACCCATCTTGGGACCATCCATCAAGTGACTGAATTACCCGCCTCTCCCTTCACAATTTCCCTATCCTTAATCGGGTATTAGCGAAAGTGAGTATGCTCAAAAATCCATTCTTATAGTCTGAACCATAATAGCTTATGAGGTACAATAATTGCTGCAAGCATCATTATTGGGTAATCGTAAATCATGTACACACACACACACACACACAGATATATATATATATATATATTTCCAGCTGACTTCAATTTACAATAATTCCTTGGCCTATATATATATATATATATATAATTCCTATAATTAGTATAAAATGTATTCACTCTTGAACAGCCTTAGTAAGAACAACATCAACAACATCACTGTATATTACAAATATGCATCCTAACATTATCTTATTTATGACATTACCATAATGATAATATTATGCATCTAATATTCTCTTATTCCTAATAATGGAATGATATTATCCTCAAGATATTCTAAATAACATCATGCATCTAATCTTATCTTATTCCCAATAAGGAGTAACACATCATACAGATATCCCAAATAATAATGTTCTGCACCTAACATTATTTTATTCAGAATAAAGAATTACCTTTTTCACAATAAAGCAGAACACTACATAATGATATTCTAAATGATATTATGCTCCTAATATTATCTCATTCACAATAAAGAGTAACTGTACCGTAATATCTGATTTTCCAATATTACCCGATGCTCTATAACACTTCTGAGTTTTCTCTGTATTCTCTTCCCCACACCCGATGCTTTCTGTTTTTCCTTCCACCATCTTATGAATACACACACGCTGCAGAAATCAGAAAGAGTCTTTTTGGAATCTACGATCTGCAGTTCAGTGGTTTCTAATACTATTCACTCCTTTTTCCATATCCCCCTGAATGATTCCAACCTCCTCCTTTTAATATCCATGATATGGTCAAAGGATATGACCTTTCATTGTATTTATTTGACACGGGTGTGTCTTTTGGCATTATGCTAACATTAACTAATCAATATTCTTCAAATCATTGTTAGGAATAATTAATTTATTAATATTATAATATTATTCCTTGATGGAAATCGCCTATCTCCCTTGAATATGTCTGCTGTCTTTACATGCTTTTTTATTATCTCCATTCAATGCTTGTACACAATGATTAATGTTCATCATTATCGCTGCCTTTATTTAGATTTTTGACTTTATAACAAATCGAATCTTTCTAAGGGATCACAGTCTATCCATCGTTGTTTATCAATTGAATCATATGTTCAACAGCTAGTAACAGGGCCCAACAATAATTAATCATGAGAGTATGGAATGCGCCAGACTAAGCAACCCGAGTGATGATCATATGAATAGGTTCCGATTTTATTTGTACTCCTTTGTAATATATACGCAAGATATTTAGTGACGTGAAGTGCCATATAAGAAGAGCCTTTATCAATACGTGAAGATGGGCATGGCAACTATGAAGAGTTTGAATATCCACTGGCAATGCTAACCTCCAAACCAAGGCTCGCTGATGATGTGGCAATCGTTTGACCTTGCCTTCGAGAATGAGCCGTGACCAACCATTGTAGCACGCCCTCGATGAATATCTCTTCATAAAATGATACAGCTGATAGTCTCGATGTCACATCTCATTGTATCGATTATAGTGTTGTCACAGACAACTGATAATAGTTGATTGACGTATGTTAACAGCTAAGCATGATACCACCCGATATCTCAGCATTTGTAATGTCCCCCGCTGAAACTCTTGTCTAGAGTGATACACTTAGCATTCGTATGTGGATGCTATGATGTTGGCGTTATTAATATTAAGGAGGCTTTTAAAGTTTAATTCTGGATTATTTTTATTATCTTATCTTAGAAATTGTATTCCACAATACTACAATGCATATTGCAATATTCAGTGTATCATAATTGAAATATTGTCTCGTGACAATTATAATTATAATGGTATCAAATCGATTAAGTATGCCTTTACTATCTTAGTGTTAACTATCGGGGACATGACACATTCTTAATTTTTCTTACAGCCCTTCCCTTTTGGAAGAGTGAATGCACACAATAAGTGTGGCTTGTGTTTACTATTGAATGAAGAAGTTATAATGTGGTGGTAACTTAATTTTAAGTTACTTTCTAGACACAACTAATGTAGTGTTCAATGTTCACATCATTAACATAAGCAGTAATTGCTTGAGTATAAAGTGTAACATTATTTCCTACTAATTAAAACCAGAGATAACTCAAATTTGTCCCAAAATTCAACAACGAGAACAGCAACAAGAGGTTTATGCATTAAATCAGCAAATTGCTCCTAAAAAGACTAGTTGTGAAGAGAAATATCATCAATCTCAACCAATAGTGAAATGTAGAGCTAATGAACCTCAATATACTTGGTAGGAGAATGATAAACTAGGTTCTTCACTAACTTCAAAACTCCCAAATTGTCAAGGAAAAATGGAGACAAATCTAATTGGAGGAAATTGCATATCACTTAAAACTTAGAATAAACATACTACTTCACAACTAGCATTAACTATTGCTTTGTATTCTACTTCGGTGGAAGATAAGGCTTTTGCTTTAGTGTGTTGAAGCTTACTCTGCTATGAAAAATCTCTTCAGCCCAAGAAAAATATATAGGTAGTAGTTGATCTTTAGGTATCAATATAACCAACCCAATCAATATCCATTTATCTTGGCAACTTGAAATCTCTTGTCCTCTGATAGAGAATTCAAAAGTAGAGTACCTTTCACATATAGCAACACTCATTTATTCTTATGTAAATAAGGATTGGGAGCAAGTGAGAAATCCAGCTAATCCTAGCAACTCCACACAAAGAAACAATTTACAAATGCAATAGAGAGAGGTGATAACAATAACTCAAAAATTATAGACCTCAATTCACATTACCACTCGCCTACAAGCATGTGACCCAACCACAAGGCATTACAAATAACTCAAAAAGTGTTCTAACATCTCTGCATGTTCACCATAGTCCTACATAAACCAGTAGAAAAGTAATTCACAGCTTTGGTGCTCCCACAACCCCTATTACCTACGTTGATCTTTATACTTTCATTGTTTTTTTATAGGGAGCATCAACCAGGTAAGCAAATAATGCCAACAACAATCAAAAATAGGCAAGTTAAAAAACACCACTCAAAAGAAAAACATGTCAATCGAAAAATGGAGGCCACCAATCATAATGTCCACTACCTCACTAAAACACCCAGCATAAAGGTGTTGTCAATATTGTAGGTAACACACCTACAACCTTAGTTGAAATGCCTAAAATACAAAGGTGAGCACTAGTCCATTAGGGCCTCAACAAATAGGTCCAAAATGTTTAAAAAGAATGCCATGCAGGTGTAAGTTCCAACTCGGACTAAGTAGAAGGTTAAACACACAAGCCTCAAAGAATTTTCCAACATTTGTTGCATCTTAGAGGCAAACCCACACAAGACATCAATGAACGAAAAAAAAAACACTTTGCAACGGGGTGCAGGTCCCAATCAAACAGATGTGAACCAACACTATGTTGCCACAAAAGTTTCAATAGCCAATAAGCATGTGGGCCCATCAAGGAAGCTACCCAAACCACTCAACAAGAAACCAAAAAAGGACAAGAGTGTTACACCCCATTTCTAACTTACCAAATTACTTTTACCTTTATGAGTAAAATATGTTTTTAGTGCATGATTATGCTTTGATGAATTTCAATGGATGAATGAAATGTATGAATATGCATTATGATGAATTACTTTTTAAATACTTAAAGGATGCTTATGACATATGATGAATGTGATTTATATGTTATCAGCTAACTACAAACACGTTGCTCTAAGTTGGATGTAGGAAAGGTTTGAACCCTCTAGTGGGGGTGGGAGAGTATCACCTAGGAGAGGAGGTGGTACATCTATCTAAGTAGACGCACACACTCACTGCACAAAATAGGGGAACTTTGTTGAGTCAGTCTAAGTTTTGTGTTGATAAGTGCTAAGCCTAAGTTGATAGCTTCTTGGTTCATAGGAAAGTTAGGTTTGGTTTTCTTTTAACCTTCCTTGATTGTTTAGCCAAATTGAGCTACAGTGTTAAAAACTCTTGTGATTGAGCATATGTTATTTATTGTGTACTTAAAAATGTATATATAGAATATATATATGGTGGCGCATATATATGTATGTACGTAGGTATGAGCATACATAGATAGTAATATCTACGTATACCCACACGTAGATACGTAGTACATATGCAGGCACCTGAATGATATATATATATATATATATATAACTGATTTATTGTATTTAACTGATTTATATATATATTATTGTATTTACCTGATTGTTATATATATATTATTGTATTTACCTGATTGTTATATATATATATGCCATGATAATATGGATTTTCTTGGATATAAAGGGGTTCTAGGATACCTTGTTCATGAAGGCCTAATCCTTTGCCTTTTTAGTTCATACCTTGACACATTCGTTTTCCAATGGGATATGTATTATTTATGAAACAAGATGTGAGTCCATTTTGGGGAGGATATGATATGGATGAAAGGATAGGTGTTGGAAGTAAACTAGAGTGGATAAAGGTGGAGGAACCCATTTTATAGGTGTGGGGTTCATGGATAGCTTGAATAGGTGTGATAGGTTCTTGTGGAGGATTGGGATCATGAGGGGAATTAAGATGGGTGATAGGATCTTGACATGGGGATGATGGGGTACTTTGATCTTGACTTGGAAAAGAATCACGAGGTGCAGGAGATGGAGTAGCTTGATCTTTATTAAGTATGAACCATCATGAATGGTATGAAAGGCATATTGTGATCATGAGAAGGATGAACATCATCATGGAATGAAAGGGTATCCTTGAATGGAGGTATATCTTGATCTTGATGAGGAAGGGAATCCTGAGATTTTGTGGAAAGCATATCTTGATCATCAGATGGTAGGAAATCATTGGATATGAAGGAAGAACTATCATGCTCTTGGGATGCAATGGAATCATGAGATTGTATGGATTCATTAGATGAGGTGGAAGGGGATGACTCTTGAATAGGATCGACATGTTCTAGATGGTCAACAACATGGAGACATGATGGAAGCTGACTTGGGCTCAATGGGGAAGAGTCTTGAATAGGCTCAAGGGGGAGACAACATGGTGGGGTTGTAAGAATGGGCATGGTGTTTGAAGACTCTTTGGTAGGTTCAAACATATGAGTTGGCTAACATGGCGATGTTTGATTCCGTGCTAGTAGCCCTTGGTCACATCTTTTGTAGGTAGATAGGTGGATTTGGGTAATGCCATAGGTTTACTTTTGAAATGTTTGAATTTAGGGAGTGGATTTGATGGAGGATTAGATGATGGTGGAAGTAATGAAAAGTTTGATGGGTTAGAAGGTGGAGAGGCCAATGGAATAGGACTAGGACATGGTGGCTTAGGGATAGGCATTTGATTGGATGGTGGTATGATAAACTTATAGGGTACATGAACTAGATTGGTGTTCCCCTTGTCAAATGGAACATGAGAATTGAAAGGCTCTTGATTTTGTTGCCAAGGTGGACTTGGGCATACACACTCACTGCACAAAATAGGAGAACTTTGTTGAGTCAACCTGAGTTTTGTGTTGATAAGTGCTAAGCCTAAGTTGATAGCTTCTTGGTTCATAGGAAAGTTAGGTTTGGTTGTCTTTTAACCTTCCTTGATTGTTTAGCCAAATTGAGCTACAGTGTTAAAAACTCTTGTGATTGAGCATATGTTATTTATTGTGTATTTAAAAATGTATATATGGAATATATATATGTCGGCGCATATATATGTATGTATGTAGGTATGAGCATACATAGATAGTAATATCTACGTATACCCATACGTAGATACGTAGTACATATGCAGGCACCTGAATGATATATATATATATATATATTATTGTATTTAACTGATTAATTGATTATATATATATATATATATATATATATTAGTGATAGTTAAATGTATACATATATATTTAAGTTGCTGCTATATGTATATATATTAATATATATATTATTTTATACCAAAGTTCATAATATATATATATATATATATATATCAATGTTATTTAAATGCAAGATGGCAGCCATATTATAAGGCATGAAATGCCACACGATGCATGCTAAGGTGACAGCAAAGTCACGCAAAAGGCAATAAGTTATAACTGTTTTAAAGAGCTGTTGCAAGGCATGAGATTTAAACGCAATATCATTCAATACATAAATGTTAATCTGCTATGCCATTTTGGAAACATTTGAATGAGTAAAAGCGCATTATGCAGCCCACGTATGGGGCGAATGAATAAGTATTTGAGTTGCTTTTGTACTGGCTTTTCAACATGCCATTTGAAAGACTTTTTCAGCTATTTTTTAAACTGCCAACAAATAGAAAAGGCAGCACCTAGCAAGCCAAGTCGATTTGGAAGGAGATAGAGTTGGTCTGAAAGTCATTTTACAATTGATTTTGCAGAGCTAATTCCCACGGCTGGCAAAGAAATCTGAGAGGTGGCAGCAAATAAGCAGAATATAGCTTTCTTTAAGGGATTGACCTCTTCTCATTTGCAGTATAAAAGAGGATCAGCAGATCACTATTTGGTTGTTCATTTTCAATTCATTTTGTGTGTTCTTGTTATTCTGAGCAGCAGCATATTTGAGAGTTAGAGAGCATAGAGTATTCAAGAGTTAATGAGGAGTTAGTTGTTTGAGAGGAAAGGCTGTTATTTTAGTGGTGCATTGCTAAGTGGCTGTAGCTATCATATTAGAAGCAAAGAAGAGAAGCAATAGCTGAGAGGAGAGCTGAGAATAGAGGAGGCAACAGTTTAAGACTAAGCCATTGAACACATTTGAAGCAAGAGGTTGCAGGAAATTCGATTGGAGCTATTTTAATCCAAGCATGGTTAAAATATCTCTTTCTCTTTCTCATTTTAATTCTGATTTTCAGCTTTGCTATTGTCTAAAATTGCTTGTGCCATCAGCGAGTGCAATTATTGCTATTGGACAGTATGTGAGTGCATGTACAAATAGCTAGATTGACTATGCATAGAGCTAAATTAGAAATACAATAGATAAGCTGGATTAGGGAATCAGAAAAGCATAATAAGTAGTTCTCCTAAATTATATTATTAGAATATGATGCATTATGTGATTATAAGCATTATTTATGAATATATTTGAGAGGAAGCAAACCCATTGGAAGGTTTAATTCTTTCAGAAGCTGTGTTTAACCCAAACAACCACTTCAAGAGAATAACATAGCCAGAGAAGCTAATAGGGTAATAAGATATTATCCCAATAATATAGTATTGTATTTATAATGTTCGAATGAGTTTATATTGCTTTTCAACAAGAGGGTTTGAAAACGTGTTAGAAGTGTATACGTCCTTATTATCTATTGAATGATATTATCTTATATTTTGACCAAGAGTCTATATTATCATTACCTATTCATGGTAGTTTAATCTTAAAGAAGAGGACATTACGTCTCAGCAAACCAAAGCCATAATGTGAGGAGATTTTAAGGTGCAAAATCACAAACTCCTCTCAAGTAGAAAATGTTCTCCAGATTGGATATGAACTTAGCATACACTTAAACATGTGAATATATGTGCCATATTGAAGGAAAAGTTATATGAATGTCTATGAACATACAAACGTAGGTACCTTATATAAATTAGGCAAAAAATAACTTGGAAGGAAACCATGAGGAATCTGGAGATTGGTCAAATGGTTCTTAGTTGAGTTATCAGAAATTAAACAGCTTAATATGCTGACTTATTATTGGACATTACTATGAATATAAGATTTAATATCAAATCAAATCAAATGATATTTAGTCATGAATAACCAGATTGGTTATGGTGTCCTAGAAGGACGGAACCATATTAGGTATGACAACAAAGAGTCTGAAACTTAATACAAAGAAGTAATCTTCAATTCAAGCTTAATACTAGATTATTATACATATCGATGTATTGTCAATGCTTTAGATTGAGACTAGGTGTGTCTAGTTAGTGACATGGTGTCATCAGTATTAACTAATTGTGTATGCAATAAGAGAGTAGTTACTCCCATGGTTAAAACTAAGGACTTGAGTAAGACACGGTTGCCTAGACCCTAAATGTTGCAAGAGCGTAACTTGGGTACTCTAATCAAAAGAAAATGACTAGTTAAGTCGGTTACCAACTTAGAAAGAAAGAAATTGAAAAACAAGTAGTTGCCAAGCCCAGATTGTTTCAAGTGTGTAACAGGGTATTCAACAGATTGTGTCAAACCTATTTGGTCTATGAAATCAATGTTAGTGTATCATCACTTTTGAATGAAATCTTGTTTATGATTGGTAACCTTGGGGGAAAACCAAGAGAAGAGTTAACCACAGGTCAGTCGAGTTTCCAAGTCGCGTAAGGGTGGGTGAACATGACACCGCTTCTTAGAAAGTGGATTGATTGATATCAAAACTTTGGCCAAAGTAGGTGTAAAAGTCGCTGCTTACACTTTGTCGATTCACTGTGATCTGATTTTGCATAGCTAGTCAATAGTGTCATGCATGGTTGAAGGGTATCCATTGTTGTATGGTCATAATTGTTATGTAGGACACAACACCAGATACTCAGATGTGCATTATTAGAAGTTTCCATACCAAACTCCTCGTTGAAGGGTAGGGCCACTTCCGGTTAGGAAGGTGTGTGGGGGACCACTAAGTCCATGGTTGGAGGAAAAGCGCTTGGGTGATGCTCTCCCTTTTGCAGACAATAGCTAAGGCTTGTGAAACAAAAGAAATGTGATCCAGATGAGGACACCTTGACCATTGAACTCTTGTGAGTTATGAACTCGTATATGTATATGATCATGAATCAATTGTAATCTGTATTTGAAAAGAAGAGTTTCATTTACTTGGAATTATGTAATGTTATTTCATTGATGCAATGACATGTGAAAATTATTTATGCAATGTGCAATTATGTTATTGAAAAAGAAAAATTTAATTTCTTTGTTTTTGGAAAACTTGTGTTATTCACTTTCTAAGTTAAATCTTAGGTGAAAACTATTGAGTAAACATTGGGTATGTTACCAAAGAGACAACTTGAAAACACACAAAATTAGAGAAAAACCAAAATTTGAACAATCATTGATTTTATGTGACACAAGATTATGGGTGACCCATATACTCCAACATAAAACATGCTAGGTAAGGGTAATATTCCACAAGTTTTGGGACTCATTAACATTTTACAAAATCTAGAACTACAACTCCATGCTTGACAACCTCAAGTGCATTCATCCAAGTTGCTTCATTTGTTACCTTGTTCTTCCACATGACCAAGTATTTCCTATATTCCTTTCCCCTTGTTTTTTCAACCTCATACCGTCCCTTTTATGCAATTGTTGCACACATTCTTCCTTGATTTGCACATTCTTCTTCACTAGTTTGCCCTTCATAATAATAGTACAAATCAAAAATGTTGAAAATAGGTGAAATATTTACATCTTCAAAAAGCTCTATGTCATATGCATTAGATTTAAACTTCCTTAAGACCTTACATGGCCCAACCTTCTTCAATTTCAGCTTGTTGTAGGTCCCTTAAGAATATCTTTCTTTCCACAAATAAGCTAACACCAAGTCTCCAACCTAGAGATTCTTGTTCCCCCCTCTTGAGATTTGCATGTTGCTTATACTTCATTGAATTTTTCTCCAAATTCTTCGTAATGTCCTAGTACAACTCATATATGGAGTCGGCAAACTCTACTGCTTAACCACTTTTTAATACCCAAATCAGCATTATTTTGCAAGTCATCTACCCCACTTGAGTTGTACTCATACATGATTAGAAAAGGGATTTTGGGTGTACTCATGTTAACTAAGTTATTATAAGCAAATTTTGCATGTGCCAAGATCAAATCCCATTGAGTAGGCATATTTCCACCCAAAAATATCAACAGATTACCTAGACTTCTATTGACAGCTTTTGTTTTCCCATTAGTTTGGGGATGATTGGCCGAACTAAAATTCAATTTCGTGTCTAACCTCTTCCACAAAGTGCACCAAAAGTGACACACAAATTTAGTGTTCCCATCTGAGAATATGCTTTTGGTAATCCATGAAGTCCAACTATCTCTTCAAGAATAATGTAGCAATATGTGTGTCATCACTTGACTATTTACATGAAATAAATTGTGTTATTTTGAAAAAGCTATCTAAACCACATAAATGGAATCATTACCTCTTTGAGTCCTTAGTAGCCCAAGAACAAAGTCCATAATTACATACTCCCATGGCCTCTCTAGAATAAGGACTAATATAACCTAATATATTAGCTCTTCCTTTTTGAATATTGACAAATTCTATTGTCGTACACCATATTCTCACATCCTTACCCATCTTTAATCAATAGTAAATTTCACTCACTTGCATCAATGTTTTGTCCACTCAAAAGTGCCTAGCTAAGCCTCCACTATATTTCTCCCTTACTAGATTTTCCCTCATGGATCCTTGAGGTATACACAAACACATTCCCAAGAACAGCAATCCTTCCCGAATGAAGTAATCTAAGCATGGTATCAATTTTTTGTCTATTGGGATCTTGCATGCAACCCATGCCTCCTTGAAATTTGAATCATTTTCATATAACTCCTTCATGTTGTCAAACCAGCAACCTCTACTCTCATTTCATTTAGCAACAAGCATCTTCTAGTTAATGCATCAACTACCAAGTTTGATCTACATTTCTATACTTCAAAACAAATGAATAACTTTCAAGGAATTCAACTCATTTTATGTGTCTTTGATTGAGTTTACCTTGGCTGTTTATGTACTACAATGTCATCTAATCCATAAGTGGAACAATTTTTTTTGGTAGAAAATAGTGCCTCCACTTCTTAAGTACTTGTATAATGGTATAAAATTCCTAATCATTAACTAAGTACTTTTTAACTTCATTCAACTTTTCACTAAAATAAGCAATGGGATTACCTTCTTTGCTAAAGATTTGTCCAATTATTATCTCATTTGCATCGCAATCTACTTGACACACTTTGTCAAAATCAAGCAATGCTAAGACGGGGTGGTTTGTTACCTTCCCTTTTAAGAACTAAAAACTCTTTTATGTTGTTTTCCATTAAAACCCACTCCTACCACCTTTCATGGTTTATGTGACAAATGCACAAATGCCATTGAAATTCCAAATAAATTTCTTGGAGAAGTATGTTGAGCCATGGGAACTTCTTGCCTTAAATGTACTTTTTGGAGATGGCCACTCTACAATGGCTCTTTCCTTTTATGGATCCATTCTCAAACCATCCTAGGAAATGACAAAAATCCCAAATACACTAGCTCATTCTTAATGAATTGCATTTCTTCGAATTGATCAACAATCTTTTCTTCTTTAAACCCTTGCAAGACTAAGCTTAAATGCTTCAAATGTTCCTCTTTTATTTTATTGGAAATCAAAATGTTATCCAAATAAACAATGGCCAACTTCTTAAGAATAGGCTTCAATAGCTCATTCATCAACCTCAAGAAAGTGCTTGATGCATTGGTTAATCCAAATGGCATAACCAACCTCTTGTACAACCCATCCTTTAGCTTGAATGTGATCTTCCATTCATCCCTCTCGCTAACCCAAATCTAATCATACTCCCTCTTAAAGTCATTTTTTGTGAAATATTTGACTCCACTCAAACAAGCCAGCTATCTTGTTGTTGGCTCATGAATTTGTGGATGTGTCATTCACCATCATTTATGGGTGCTAATACTACTACTACTGCAAATGGGATCAAACTTTCCTTACCAAAATTTTATCTAACAACTCTTTGATCTACTTCTTCACTTCCACATTCTCTATTGGTGTCACCATGTATGCTGCCTTGTTTGGTAAGCTTGCCTCAAGAATTAAATCCATGTGATGACTAATACTCCTAATGGGTGGTAACCCATCTAACAATTCCTTTGAAAGAATTCCAACACATTCTTCCAATTCATTTTTCACTTTTGGGAACTTCATCTTCCTTCCTTGTAGTATTAACTTCTAAAGGCCAAGAATAAAAGCATAACACATTCTTTCTTCTTTCATATAGTTTAAAAAGTACTTTGAACTTTCCGAAAACCAAACATACCTTCAAACTGTTGTCCACTTGTTCTCCCATCCTTCAATGAGCTCAATATGAATTTGTACCCCTCCTTTACAATAATGCAGGTGTTCATCTTGCTATTATGTACAACCCTCAAGTCATATTGACATGGTCTCACCAACAAGACATGACAAGCATCCATAGACATAATATTACACAATACTTCATCCTTATATGCACCAATCTAAAAATGTTTAGACATTGTTCACTTACCAAGAGCCGATGCTCTTTTCATAAACATGAGACCTTGTATGTTCTGGAATGTTTGATTCTCTTTGGCTTGAGCTTCTCCACCATCTCCTTGGACACCAAATTGTTTGTGCTTCCACTATCAATCAAAACTCTACATTTTCCATTAGACTTGCATCCAGTCTTGAATAGATTCTTCATGTATGCAAGCCCATGATCTTCCTTCTCTAATTTTAAAAACACCATCTTGATCATGAGAGACTCTCATTGCTCCAATTCTTTTGTATGCCAAAATGATACTATAGTCCCCTCATCAACTTGGGCAATGTGGTTTCTTGTCTCACTTATTCTTCCATGGTCATGCTATAATTGTGTACATTCCAAGGCACTATGACCAGCCTCATTTCAAGAGGTATTAGATTCCATCTCATTTGCATGTTGTCTTTTATCATTACTAAAACATTCTCTTCCTCTAAGGGATCTCCCTCTTCCTCTTGAGTTGCTCTTTTACTTTCTAGAGAGTTTCTCTTCTACCCTTAAGGCATATTAATCACCCACCTCCAATGATCTTACTCCAATCATGTTGAACTCGTCATAGATTGCCCTTTGAAGCTCATTGATGTATCTTGCAATATTTTCTTCATCATTTTCCACATAACTGGCTCGAATATTGAGTCTACAAAACTCCTCTATGTAGGACTTAACACTCACCTCCCTTTGATTCAAATTCTCCAATTCCTTTAATAAATTCAACTAGTAATTTGCCGTTAAGAATTTTTCCTTTAATTTGCAACCATTCAATCCCATGATCAAACCTTCTCTTTTCCTCTCCTTTGTCAATCCATTTGCACATGATCCCACCACAAGGACAAGTGACCTTTCAACTTAGTATTGGCAAACTTTGCCCTCTTCAAGTTATTCATCGACTCAAAATTAAAATACTTTTCCATTTTGGAAATCCAATCTATGATCTCCTTGAGGCTCAAGCTCCCATTGTGACAAAGTATCCATCTACGGTTTGTTTCTTATGTTTGACATAACTCTCAAGAATGGTTTGTTCATGTAGTCTTCCATTTCTCCTTGGCCTACTACTTATTCTTTTTCATCTTCATTAGTGTCTTCAATATGTATGCCTCTTCCCTATGGCACCTATACTACTTTTAGTCTAGCCACCATTGCTCTTAGCATTTCTATCATATCAATGTTTCTTTGACCTCTTGATCTACCTCTATGAGTCGTGCCTTCCACTTTAACTCTTTGTAGTCAAAGGACCCTCACACCTACAATAATTTCTTTTGGCTTTTTGAGACTAACTCTTTCAAATATTTCAGCAACCCAATGAGCTAACCAGCTCTAATACCACTTGATGCAAACAAAAATTGGGAACCTAGTGAAAGGTAGTCAATCCTAGCATCTCCACATAAAAGAAATAATTTACAAACATATAAGGAGAGGAGATAACAATAACTCAAAATTTATATACCACAATTCACATTACCACTCACCTATAGACACACAACCTAGACACAAGGCACTACAAATAACGCAGAAGATTTCTAACATCTTTGTCTTGTCATCACAATCCTACACAAGCCAACAAAAAAGTATTTCATAGCTTTACTACTCCCACAACCCCTATTACTTAATCTTCATACTTTCATTGTTCTTTTATAGGGGATGTCAACCAAGTAAGTAGATGTTGTTAGCTGATGAAGAATAGGCAAGTAAAGGAAATGCAAGTTAGAAGAAAGAAAAAAAATGATAGTCAAGAAATGAACACCACCAACCATAGTATCCACAACCTCACTAAAATGCCCAACATACAAGGATGAGTACTAATTAATGCAAGCCTTAGCAAATAGGTCTAAAATGTTTTAAAAAGAAAGCCACACAGATGGAACTTCCAACTCGGACAAAGTAGAAGGAAAAACACATGGGACTCCAAGAATTGTCCACCATTTGCCACATTTGAGAGGTAAACCCACACAAAATAGCGCTAACCAAAAAATAATCACTATAAAGTGGCAAAAGTCCCAATCAAACAAATGCAACCAAATGCTATGGTGCAAATCAAACCAAAATAATTTCAATGGCTAGCCAACATGTGGACCCATTAAGGATGCTACCCAAACCACTTAGCAAGAAACTAGAAATGGACAAGAGAAGACCTTAAAACACACAAAATTAAAGCAAGACCAAATTTTGAATGATCATTGCTTTTGGATGATGTAGGATTGCTAGTGACCCAAATGATCTTGTATATGGTTGCTTGCCAATGAACAAGCTAAGGTTGGGCTAAAAGCCATGCGAGATAACTAACAGCAAAATAAAGATCTAATCAACTTGATGCAAAATGTATCAAACCACACACCCATTGTCTATAGATTGACTCATCAAGCAATGATGAATCATCATAAGGCTAACAACTTTAGCCCAACCTTATAAACCCATTTGCATCCAATGCGATCATTTTTTAAAAGCTCGGTCCGATCTCCATAGTCAACCCTCTATAAAATAGGTCAACAATTTCCTTAGTCAATTCTTTCAAAAACAACATCCAACCCCTTCAATTAGTCAACTCTTGACAAAAATTTGTCCTCTAAATTGATAGCAATGACATGAATTTCTCCTTCATTTTGACAACAGAAATTCTTCTTTTTTCTCTATCAATCTTAATGTACACTTCCCAAGGGCTTCCTCACTCTAAATCATTGCACCCCCCTAGGGCTCCCTCACATGATACCAAATTCTTGAAACAAATTAATGTGTGATGTTTAATTAAATTTGAGTATGACTCTTGTTACTCGAGCCATGACACTAATAGGACTCCAACATCATTTCTCTTGTTCAACATGTGCCATAAAATTGAGGCTCACATCAAATCTTGGATTCTAAGCAACCTAGCCAAACAAGGAAATAGAAAATGGGCATATACATACCTATTCCATTTCAAACTAAGCCATAGGAATCTATCAACATGGATTTCTCATCTTATCTATTGATTACCACACATCAACAAGCTCTATGTTTGTTTTTGTGGATTGTTCTTCTAAGATGGTGATCATGATTGCATGCAAGAAGACAATGTACCTAAAAACAAATGCAAATTTTCTTCAAGCACAATTTGTTACAATTTTTGGGTCCTCTATCTATTGTATCTAATTGAGATCCCAAATCTTCTAGTCATTCTAACAAGCTTTGTGGAATAAAATAGACCCAACTTGATAGATTCATAGTTTTCTATTCTCAAATTGATTGACAAACTAAAGTGGTTTACACTTTAGTCCAATTGCCGCAAAAGTACAATAATGTTTACTTGAACTTAGGATGACAACTTTTCATACATTAAACATGCCTAAAACAAAGCTATTTGCATTTTTACAAAACATCAAATTTTAGGGGCTAATGCAAAGGCCAAGGAAGGGAAAAAATGGAGAAATTCCTTCACCATATTCGACAAGTGCATCACAGGGTTT
The DNA here is from genome assembly GCA_007258455.2 of Sequoia sempervirens. Taxonomy (NCBI): domain Eukaryota; kingdom Viridiplantae; phylum Streptophyta; class Pinopsida; order Cupressales; family Cupressaceae; genus Sequoia; species Sequoia sempervirens. The sequence continues at coordinate 51,567 of VDFB02285748.1, read as the reverse complement.
GGCAAATCCAATTTACCACCAACAAAAGTAAAAGGCGTGTCACAATTGTCATTAAACTTCAAACACATTTTAAATTGATGACAAGGTTCGATTGTGCATATGAAGAGAAGGATTTCAAGGTTTTCACCAAAAATCCTAAGCCCATTGCAATATGGTCCCTACCCCATACTTTGCAGTTTGCACAACTAGTGAGAATGCATTCATCCTAGAACTTATTCCATAGTTGGGCATGCATCCAGTTTGGCTTTGTATACAAAAAGAAAGCTTTCAAGGTTTTCACCAAAAAACTTATACCACTGCAATAAGGTCCCTACACCATAGTTTGCACAACTAGTGAAATGAACTCGTCCTAGATCTTTCTCCATACTTGGGCAATGCATCCAATTTTCTACCTTCAGCTTTTGAACCCATACATACCACATTTGCTTGAGCCTTGAGCAGTTACACGTCTATAATATCCTGAACCAATTTTATACCAATTTTTTTTGCAAATTTTCATAGTTGCATTGCTAAGGCATTTCATCAAACAGTTTTGCAACAATTTGTTCTAGAAGAGTTTCCACTTGTTTTGAAAGAGTTGTGTGAATAATTTTCAGAGCAAGAGTTTCCCAATGTCATATATGATCAATAACATTATTATTATAAAATATTAAGGCTCAATACAGTGACAAATAATTTTTTTTCCAGATATTGATATTGCTGATACAAATTGCATTACACAGGAAATTCTGGACAGTAAATAAGATTTCAGTTTTAGCACTCAGAAATTATTAAATAACATTTGTTGACCTGTAACAGTTAAAAACTCCTGTAGCAGCTCCCCAAATTCTTGTACGGCACAATTTTTAGAGTAAATTATAGCTCCTACTATTGGTTCGACCTCCTCAGGTAGTGATATCACCCCAAACAAAGTTGCACCGCCCCTTTGACTTTTCCAAAACTGTTTTTAAAATATAGAAAAACCTTTAACATTTGTTTTGTCTCCTTCGTTTTGCTATGCAGGTTTGACCGAAAAGGAGAAAAAACAGATAATTCTTATTTGGAACAACAAAATCAGAAATGTTTTTTATGTCATTGATATTGGGAAGTGAGATATGAAAAATACCAGCATTGGCAAAAAGCAGAGTGGGATCATCCAGCGGAACAACAGGGCTCGATTCCCAAAATGTGTGACCTTTTGACTCGAAAAAACTGATAAATTCCTCTCGCACCCGATTTGCCGGCCACTGGATGCCATTGCCGATTTCTATTTCAGGGCTCGGCATGACTGCAAATTATTATTTTAAATCCTAGCTCCTACAAAATATTATTTAAAAACCACAGCCCTACAATTTATTAATCAGAATTCTGACCCCGCAAATTATTCTTTCGAACACCAAACTATTTTCCAAAACCCTGGCATTGTAGGTTTCTTTTTGAAACGTTAACCCTGCGAATTATTTACCACATCTGACACTGTAAATTTTTTCCAATAACCTTAACCCTGCAAATTGTTGTAAAACCCTAACATGATATATATAAAATTCAGGCCTTTCAAAATCTTATATCTTCTCGCCACCAAAAATCTTAGATGCTCGACACGAAAAATCTTAGATGCTGCTCAAAAGTACAAACCAATAGTAAACACAAAAATTAATTAAACATAATCCCATTATTTTTTAGCGGGGAAAAGTTAGGGTATGGCTTGACCAACAAGTTTGGGATTTACGAATTTAATTTGACTTCTTTTTAAAAAAAAAAAAATTGAAAAGTTTGTCTAGGTCATTGGGGGCATTTAGGCGAGGTGAGTTATTTTTACGAAGTAAAAAATGTTTCTCTTGTAATTACATCACATTAATAATATAAATAACAAATGATGCAGTGCGTCGTGTTCCTAATTCTTAGTGAATTTTTTTTTGAGTTTTGTATTAAATGTAGAAAAGAAAATTGAATAGCTAAATATTAATATCAATCTTGTTTTCAATATAAATTAAATAAATTGTAATAGTAATTAGTATATTACAATTAATAAATGAACATTGTGTTTGTTAAAATTATTTAGTAGTATTAAATATTTTAGTAAATAAGTGGTTGGTATGTGCAAAGAGGTTTTAAAGTTAGAAATTGAATTTTTTTTTAGAAAGGTAAAAAATGTAGAATTGTTTTTTGGAGTTTTGTATTAAATGGAGAAAGAAATTGAATAGCTAAATATTAATATCAATTTTGTTTTGAATATAAATTAAATAAATTGTAACAGTAATTAGTACAATTAATAAATGAACATTGTGCTTGTTAAAATTATTTACTAGTACTAAATATTTTAGTAAATAAGTGGTTGGTATGTGAAAAGAGGTTTTAAAAAATGTACAAAATGTAGATGGTGGAAATGGAAAATATAAAAGATGAAAATATTAGTGATAAGTCCAAAGTGGAGAATGGACATATTAAAAATATAAAAGCATTTTAAATTATAAAAAAAAAAATTATATTTGTAAACTAAATTCATTTAGACTTTCTAAAAGTATTTTGAATTATTTATTATTGAAGATATGTAAAATAGTAAGAAATAGACTAGTAATTGAGAAGCATTTGAGGAAATGAAGATATTTAAAATATAAAAGTATTTTATTTTGTTTAAAGTAGTAAACATATAAAATGTAAATAATAGCAACAAGTTTAAATTTGAGTAGTATAGTGTCTGTTTAACTAGTATAATTATTATGTTCAATTGAGTGTAATATTTAGACTATTTTATTTGTCAACATAGTAAGTGTTTAGAGTGGATATGTAAGACATGCACGGAATTGCAATTATGTGATATGCAATTCATATTGAATGTTTTTGCGTAGGACATTAATGAGATTACAGAATAGCCATTCCCTAGAGTAGCTATAACTATGAAATTGTTAGAGGCTCTGCTACTAAGCTAATGCTTATGAAAGCAATCAAGCCACAATTAATACATTGTAGCTTTTATAGTAAACAAGATCTAAAACAATATTGGATTATGTGGCAACAATATACTAGTATTGTAATCCATCAATCAAGGGACACATGCAACACATTTGCCATTCTCATCATCGGTGGAATGAGTTCACATTGACAATGTGTGGAGCACAGCAAAGCATACAAAAGCAGTTGTCCAGTATTCACACACTACAAGGTATTGGGATTGCTTTATACCACTAGCAAAACAGATAAATAATGCTTTTCAAATATTAAAATATGTTTATAAATGCCAAGTATATAATGCTCTTATATTTTTGTAATTTACTGAAAGTAAAATCAATAGTAGACTTGTTGCAAGATAATCAAATTTCATTGGCCAAGCAAGTATTACAAATGATAATGCTATAAATTGTATCAGCTTGCTATCATGCACTTCTTGTGCATGGCATTTTGATGAAAGGCAAGTGACTGCTATCATGAAAGCAGTCTACTATTGTCATTGTATAATGTAGATTGGAAATGGGAGGCTTCTCAACTAATCTACAACTAATGCACTAAATGGCACTAGGTGTACTTTATGTATTTTTGCAAGTATTTAGTAGCTAACAAACTGTGTTGAGCGATAACAATTATGCAACATAACTCTAGGCTTATAAAACATAACAATTGTGCTATTGTTGAAAAAGTATTCAATGCATTAACTATGCATTGACTATTGTACAATGCATCATAGCTATCTACAAAATTTATCATCTATTTATATTTTTGCTACTTTGGTCATAAGCAAATGAATTGTAAGGGCAAGTGACAGAATTGAACAAATGAGCATAGTCCATGACAAATAGTACCCCATTGATATAATATGTTATGCATAAACCTGAATCATGGAAACAACTTTAAAATTTAGGAAAAATAGATGAACATGATAATTTTTTGCAAGCATTCTCTGTCAATGCTTGTACCAGCAACTAAGCATGATAAACATAGAAACTAGTCATTTTCCAATAGTGCACCACCACAGAATAATAGAGATTCAAGAACGAAATGTAAAGGTAAAAACATATAAGCTTTTTAAGAAGCAAGAAACACACAAGAATAAGCACAAATAAAACCCAGTACTCGCTTCACATTTCATGAATTGATTATGCATTCACTGGTTCTATACACATTTCCCACTCCCAGAGTCTAAACGACATTGTTCGAAGCATATGCAATTTACTATTCTCACTTACCCTATTAGCATTTTTATGAACAAGCAATATTTCTACTTATCAAGTATCTTAAGAAGACAATCGAGCCAGTGATGGGCACTACACTTTTACAGAAGAACAAACATGCAAAAGCGCAATCAAGAGTTTAAAAACGCACAAGCTTTCCAAAAAACAACAAACATATGATAATAAGCACAAAGAAAACCCAACACCCACCTAAGATTTCATGAATTAAGTATGCATTCACTGCTTGTATACCCAATAGCTCTCTAACACATCTCGCACAATTTGCATTTAATGGATTTAACATGTGTTAACTATTTCAGTACCCATAACCCCATCGCCAAAGTCCCCAGAATTTGCATGTATCGATTAAGTATTTTGTAGAATACACAATGACCTATTTTCTTAATTTAGTTTAACAAATGAATGATTTAGTTTTTGCTATAACAAAAAGCAATCAAATTCAATTTGGCAATGAAGTATCTGAAATTGAGATACAATAATTGCAATAGTAAATTAAGCAATATTATGTTTATATTTAGAAACTATATTGCTTGATTTTAAGGTTTGTGAAGCAATAAAGGAGAAAATTAAGAATTGTGTAACATATAAGAGAAAACATGTTAACTGTAAAGTGATAGATACTAAAATTTTTAATCCATATAACATGAAATATTGTCATATAGGCTAAACAGATAGGAACTTAAGCATAACATAAAAGGGATGTGCGACTTGGTGCAATATCAGGTAGGTTTGCAGGTGCCTATGTTTGTTCCTCATCTGCAATACAATTGATAGAATTAGTATGGCAGCCATTGTTGTAGGTAATTTTAAACATTTTTTTATAAATTGAGGACAAAAACAAGTATTTGTATCAGTATTGTTTTGTACCTTGTCGTAGCATATGATGTTCATTCAGTCAAGCAAATAGATTTTGTAATGGCATTGTTTTGGTTGAGCTTGAAATGGCCTTTGACAACAAAATCTCGTAGTGCAAACACAACTACTAACTTGTCGTTGACATAGTCTTCGTATTTCATGTTTTGGAAGACTGGCAAGAGTTGTTGTATGACATAGTTTTCAATTGAACAATGGTTTTTTTGCTTGTCATTTGTTATGATGATAGTTTGAGGATGGAGTAGGTATATGTAACTGACTTGTATGTCACATTGGTTGCAGTGAGCATCGTTCTCTTGCAGCATCCCATAACTGTAGAACCTGTAATTGCATATTGGGCAGAAAGCTTCGAATGGATTTGAAAGTGTGTTTGTTGCCCTTAATGTCCCTGAAACCTTAAACATGTAATTGTATATTGTTACAAGAACAAGTATGATAGAAATTGTTTGAGAAAGCAACAAGATATTTCAAAAGTTATTGTAAATGTTGATTGTATCAATGCAGTTAGCTTTTCCACTATTCTTTTGTTATTCAATTTGTAAATAAATGTTGACTGGCCTATGTGGAACACATTCTTTTCATTTGTGGTTTTTACGATATTTTTGAAAATAATTGCTAGAGTTTTGTTCCTGAAAAGTTGTTGCATTATTTGCAAGTACTATTGTTCATGAGATGAATGCAGTCACACTTGCATGGCAAAAGAAACTTAGTTATTGTCACAAAAAAAAATAGTACAGGCCAAAATGGTATAGAAATGGGTTAAAATGGATTAGTGGCATATGGTATCTAGAGATTAGTACCTATGCTCTGTCGGATTCTACTCTACCATATCAATAGCATATTGACTACCAACTCTATTAGCACCAACAACTAAAGCACCTATTGTTCCAGTTGGATTTTGATCTGTGGTTCCTACTAACTAGCTTATAGTTGTATCTAGAATGAAGTAATAGTCTTTAGAAAATCGAGGCATGCTTTCAACTGTACTAGTGTCAGTCAATATTAATTTACAACCATAGTCCCCTTTGTCATCAAGTGTTTTACGTGCAATTTGGAAACCCAGTATTGAGACCCCTATTCTTGAAATTATCTTGTGCTCATGTTGTTGGACAAGGTTTCCACTGATATTTAGTGTAATTGTCATCTCTGCTTTGAGGTCTGTGATATCTACACGTAGTACCTCGTTTGTTTCATTATCTTTGTCAAATGTTATCTTGTAGACAACAAGAATGTCACCTTTGAATGTGTTGCCAGCTTTTTTAGCATTTAAGTCTTCAATTGATATTGACTTGTTCACTTTTGTCCTGAAACAATGAAGAGTAAATCTTATATGTAGATGATGGAGGCATGCATATGATAGGTTAATAAAATAAGTTATTTACCTTTTTCTTGTGTCTCTTTCCATGTGTTGCATTTGTTGTGCTAGTCTTTTTGTTTGTTCCATTATTTGTCTACAAAGCAATTATATAGCATTAGAGAGTACATTGGACTATGTGTTTGTCATATATGCTTATATTTGTCTATTGTAATGCATCTTCCTAGGGTTTGCATGATGAAATAGTATAAAGTATAATAGGAATTTGGCTAGTTTGCCAAAGTGCAACTACTTTCTTTCTAATATCGTTGTCCAAGTACATGTGCGTATGTAGAGGGGGTTCAATAGCCATTGAGTAGAAAACATGTTTTTCCAAAAGCCAAATACACTAGTTTGAATGAGTGGAAACCAAACAAAAAGCTTGAATACAATGAAGGGTTTTAATTTGAGTGTAGAACCCAATATGAATTCTTGTTTTTTGTTTGGTTTAGCTCATTCAAGCTTATTGCATTACTTTTCTTCAATAGCATTCTTAGTGCCTTGCCATAGCAATCCTTGTTTTCTTAACACATGTCCCAAATAGTTGCACGTAGCACTTCCCTGAAAGGACATTATTATATAGGTGTAATGGACATTTATACTTTTATACATATATATGCATATACATATTCCATTATATATATAGAAAATTATGTGTATAAGAACCTATGACTGATTGCCCAGCGTGGTTCTCAAGAATCAAATAAATAGTTTTGAACATTTAATTTGAATGTGCCTATTGCATATTCATAGTTATAAATGTCTATTATTTTTATATTCTTGTATCTTCTTTTCATTTTGAATATGAAATATTTAGTACTTTGCACATATGTATAGTAGAGCAAACTTGATACTCTACATAGTTGTCAAAAAAAATCATTGGAGAAAGAGAAGGACAATGATCAAAGAATCTAACTTGCAATTTTCTTGTTCAACAGTTGGCTATATTTGCGCGAATGGAGATATTTTCCTCCCAGTGAACTGTAAACAGTGGTCTTGTTATGGAGACATTTTAGACAGATAAGCATAGTGTTTGACATGCTAAATGAAATTCATAAACATAGAGCAATTAATGCTCATAAGAAGATTGTAACAAATATGGACTTGAAACAAATTTGTTCATTTGCTAATGCATAAGAGTATACTTGATTTTTCATTTCTCTTTAAGTAAATTAGGAAAATAAGGGGACATAATATATAGTGGCAAATACTTAATCGAGGGTTGCATGGAGCATGAGGTTTTTGGCGGCGAGCTGGTTAGCCATGAAGTAGTGAAATATTTCCATATCTAAATTAGAGAAGGAGATGAGCAATATGTACTTGTTGCTTATGCACCCATTATCCCTCCAACACATCTCACACATTTTGCTTTGTGGGCTTTCCACATACCATACAATTAAACATATAATTAACACATTCACTGCCCCCACAGTCCACAAGACCTTGCTCAAAGCACATGTAATTTAATGTGCCCACTTCGCCCCTTAGCCCTTCTAACAACAAGCAATACTTCTAGTTATCAAGTTTCATAAACACATAGCGAATCCATTGATGACCATTGCACTTTTACAGAATAGTGAACATGCAAAGCCGCAACCAACAGGTAAAAAACTGATAGGATTTTCAATGAACGATAAACAAAGGATAATAAATATTGGAAAAAAGTAGACCAACATCATAAATTTTACCAAGCATTCCCCGTTAACCCTTGCAACACCAACCAAGCATCATAAACACAGAAAGAAGCTAGTCACCAATAGTACACTGCCACAGAATAACAAACATTGAAGAATGGAACTAAAAGCTAAAAACACACAAGCTTTTTGACAAACAACAAATAAACAAGAATAGGCACAAATAAAACCCAGCTCTCACCTCATATTTCATGAATTAACTATGCATTTACTGCTTCTATACCCACTAAACCTCCAACCCATCTCGCATATTTTGCTTCCCAAGCTTTCCTAACAACGTACTAGCCACTCAAGCAAAAAACACATAATTAACGCATTCTCTACCCCCATAGTCCAACATACCTTGTTGAAAGCACATGTAATTTAATGCACCCAGTTGCCCTGTTAACCTTTCCAACAACAACTAATTCTTCTAGCTATCAAGTATCATAAACACACAACAAATCCATTGACGACCACTACACCACTACAGAATAACAAATATGCAAAACCATAACCAACAGCTAGAAAACCTACAAGGTTTTGAATGAATGATAAGTAAACAATAATAAACACAAACAAAACTCAACACTCGCCTAAGATTTCAAAGTATGGAAAACAAACAGATGGCCCACTCACCAATTGAACACCATTCCTTCAACTCCTCCCTCGTTCAAGCACTGCACAAAATCACAAGCGTCAGAAACTACAACAATGCAACGATTGCGATAGTAAACCTAGCAATGCATTAAATGAAAACCTCATGGTATGGGTTGGACAGCTAGTGTGAATACAAGTACAAAATACATAGTTGATTCATGAAATATGAAGCGAGTGTTGATTTTTGCTTATTGTTTGTTTATTCTTTGTTCAAAAGCTTTCTTGTTTTTGGCCATGTGTCATTGTTTTCAGTAGCTAACATACTCTAGAATGCTTAAACGAGACAAGATCAATTGGTACGATGTGCAACTAGCGAGTGGCTTGTTTGTCTATTTTTGATACTTGGTAAGTGGAAGCATTACAAGAAAAAGTGAATGGTTTCAACAGGGTCTTCTAGTCTATGTGTGCATTAAAAGCATTAACTATATGTTAATTGCTTGAGTGGCCATTGGTTTTCCATCAAAGCTTCTAAAGGAATTTGTGCAAGATGTATTGGAGGGCTTGTGGGTACAAACGCAATGAATTGATAGTCTTTGTTGAACAACTTATGCATTTTTAGCTGACGGTTGTGCTTTTGCACGTTTCTAATTTTGTAGAACTTTGTTGCTACTAAGTGGGTTTGCTTTTGGTTTCTGATATGTTGTAACTAAAAGTATTTGTTGTTGTTACAAGGGGGAGGGGGGCAACTTAAGGCAAGTGAGTAGCATTGAATGCATTGGTCGTGTGTTTATTGCTTCAACGATGAGTAACCTTAGCAGCTATTTTGAAAAGCAAATCTAGCAGCTGCGGCAGTAGGTTGCTTCTCGGCAAAAAATAGTTCCATGTTTGTGGATTAGATAACATGGCATTCATTTAGTATGTGACTATCTACAAAAAATATAATGGGTTCCTAATTTGCTGATTTACTTTTACAAAAATGAATAATACAATACCCTTAGCAATGTATCCAATTGTATAATGTAAACATTTGTGCTTTATTTGGTTCATGTTGAATAGCAGGTTTACTATTGCAATCGATGCATTTTCTTTTGAATTAGCCACTTGGCCATTGAGATTGTATTGTTTAAAATATTTTTTCCTTTTCCATATAGTCGAGATTTAACGAGAAAAAGAAATATAACAAGGAATACTTCTAGTTGTCAACTATCATAGAGACACAACGAAGCCATTTACCTACAATCGACTTTTACAAAATAATAAAGATGCAAAAGGCTAAAGTATTCACAAGCTTTCCAAAAAATGATAAATATACAAGAATAAGCAAAAACAAAAGCCAACCCTAAGATTTCATGGGTTAAATGACAATAAGCAAAAACCAAACCCAACACTCACCTAACATTTCATGAATTAATTATATGTTCATTGCATGTTCGAGTAGGTCAACTTTGCAATTGTATCATATGTGTTGGATATGGCATGCATGTCTATCAATGTATAGCTATTGCATTAAATGCTACTATGTCTACTATTCAATTTTGTTTGAGTAAATTGGGAGAATATGACATTATATACTTTTGGAAATTCTATGGATTCACATGCAGTGAACGCATAACTAGTTCATGAATTATTTGGGGAGTGCTAGATTTTGTTTGTGCTTATTCCTATTTTATTATCATTTGTTGGAAAGATTGTGGGTTTTGTAGCTCTTCGTTGTGTTTTTGCATGTGGGTATATGTGTAGTGAATGCATAGTTAATTTATGAAGTCTTAGGCGGTTGTTGGGTTTAGTTTGTGTTTATTCTTGTTTGTTTATTGTTTGTTGAAAAGCTTGTGGGTTTTTTAGCTATTGGTTGCGCTTTTGCATGTTCGTTATACTGAAAAGGTGCATTGGTGGTGAATGGCTTGGCTGTGTGTTTTTGATACTTGATAACTACAAGTATCCCTTCTTTGATGTTTGTTATTCTGTCACAATGCACTATTGGTGAGTGGCTTGTTTCAGTGTTCATGATGCTTGGTTACTGTTACAAGGGCTAATGGGAAATGCTTGGAAAAATTTACCATGTTTGTCTATTTTTTTGCATACAAATTAACCAATCGTTCTTTGCTTATGTTTGCACTCGATGTGCAACACATATCGCGAGGTTTGCATTTAATGCATTAAACATGCATTGACTGGTTGAGCACCAACCAGCCCGAGACCAAAACTCGAAGTACATGCATCCCCTGATTAAATATTTGCCACAATATATAATGTTCCCCTATTTTCCTATTTTACTTAAAGCAAGATGAAAAATCAACCTACTCAAACCATTGGAAAAAGAGATAAACTATAATTTTCCAGCACAAAAAATATGCACTTAAATCTCGACTATTGCATGTGGTTAATGCATTGAGTGCCCATGAAGTTGTTTTCCTGAAAGCAAATAAGCCAAATAGACCACTGCAATAAATTTTTGGAATCATTTAGAGATAGAATTCAAATGTCATAGGCTTTGCTTGTATGCTAGTGCCTATTGAAACAATAAATCCAAAATGAATGAATTCTAGTTCTCTACAACAGACAAGTGTGTGGTCAACGATGTCAAAGAGTTTTGATTTTAGTAGCAATTGTAATCTAGTAGATATTGGGATTGGTTCCTATCACTAATACCAGTATATTATGTTACCTAAAAGTAACTTGGTAGAAAGCAAAAAATAGTTTCATGTTTATGAATCACATGACATGTCATACATTATGCTCATTTGTCTCTATGGGAAGTCAAATTCTTGAACAAGTATTCTCCTTCACTATTTACAATTCTAAAATAGATTAGAAGAATTAAATTTCATTGTAAACAAGGTGGTAGGATAGTACAAGAATATGACCTTAAAGCCTGTTGTTAAAGACCCAAGTTGATTTGTAGCAGAAAAGATCTTTGTCCTACACTTTGATTGTAAGAGACAACTCCTGTGACAAGTAGAATGCAAAAAAATCAGCATTGAACATGATGTTGCTTTGCAATGAGTTACAACTATTTTCAAAAATTTATTATGTGTTTCAATTGTGCTAATTTTCTTATAAGGAAATAAATATTAAAGTCACTGCAATAAATGGAAAAATGGGCAGCAAAAAATATATTTCAAATTATACAATGTAGTCAGTGTTCATGGTGAAACATTGGATACGGATTGCATATAACATGTTTGCAATTATGCATTATTCTAATTGCAAAAGTAACTTGTGTTTGCGAAAAAAATAGTTTTGTGTTATACACACATTGAAATTCATTGGAAAGAAAAGAAAAGAATGATACAAGAATCTGACCTTCTATTTTTTTGTTCAAAAGTGAGAAATATTCACAATGCAATAGATATTTGTATCTTGGTCTAGTTAAAAGAAACGGTGCATGTGAATGGGACAAATTAAACAAATGTGCATACTACATGACACATAATATGCTATTCATAAATAGAAAACACAGAAGCGTGTGAAAAAAATTGTAAACGAAAAAAAGAGTAATGCAATAAATTTTGCATAGTGATCGCTGCCCAGGCAAGGAATACATAGTTAATGCATTATAGGCACGCATAGTTCACAAAACTAACATATAGTACATTATTCATTAAAAGTTAAGACAAAAACATATGATAAAATTTGCAAAAAAATAGACAAAAGAGATAATTTTTTGAAAATGTTAAAGACATTGAATACAAATTTTGTAACCAATACAAATGAAGAACCCAATACAAATGAAGAAACCAGTTCAAGTGAACAAATTGTTGTTACATATTTACATGTGACATTGTTGCTATTCTTACTATCTATGCAATCAGCCAACATGTGAAACATATGCGCTACACAAAAGCATAGAAAAGCATCCCTATTTATACCTGTTTACTATCAACAGATGACAAGGTATTGAGATTGCTACATACCATCAGCTTAAGCCTATTGTTCTAGGCATGACTTTTCAATGGTATAAGTCAAACATGCAACACTGCCACAAAAAAACTCACAAGCTTCTGAACATACGATAAACAAACGGGAACAAGCACAAATAAAACCTAGCACTCTCCTAACAATTTATGAGTTAACTATGCATTTGTTGCACATGTACCATACGCGAAAGTGCAACAAATAGCTAGAAAACCTTTAAGGTTTTTAACAAGCGACAGTAGAACGAGAATAAGCATAAACAAAACTGAGCACTCGCCTAAGGTTTTATGAATTAGTTTTGCATTCACTGCATATGTACCCACAGAGTTATGAAGTATCATAAACACACAACCTAGTCATTCACTAGTAGTGCACTTTTACACAACAACGATCATGCAAAAGCACATCAAGAAGCTTAAAAGCTTACAAGATTCCTAACAAACGATACACAAACAAGAATAAGCATAAACAAAATGTAGCATTCACCTAAGATTTCAAGAATTAGCTATGCATTCATTGCACATGCACCCACATGTATTAAATGCAAACTTCGTAATATGTGTTGGATAATTGGTGCATACACAAGCAGACAATGCATAGTTAATCCATGAAATATGAGGCAAGTGCTTGTTTTTTGGTTATTTTTTATTTATTATTTGTTGAGAAGCTTGTGTTGTCGTTTCTGACACTAGTGATTACGTGCAGTGCTTGAACAAGGGAGGAGTTGAAGGAACAGTGTGCAACTAGTGAGTGGGTCGTCTGTCTATTTTTCATACTTGAAGTCTTAGGCGAGTGTTGGGTTTTGTTTGTGTTTATTATCATTTGCTTATTGTTCACTGAAAAGCTTGTGGGTTTTCTAGCCGTTGGTTGCAGTTTTGCATGTTCGTTATTCTGTAATAATGCAGTGGTCATGAATAGCTTTATTGTGTGTTTATGATACTTGATAGCTAGAAGAATTGCTTATTGCTAGAAGGGCTAACGAGGCAAGTGGGTACATTAAATTACATGTGCTTTGAGCAAGGTTTGTTGGACTGTGGAGGCAGAGAATGTGTTAATTATGTGTTTTTTGCTTGAGTTGCTAGTAGGCATTTAGGAAAGCTCGGAAAGAAAAATGTGTGAGATGTGTTTGAGGCTGATGGGTAGAGAAGCAGTAAATGCATAATTAATTCATGAAATGTGAGGCGAGAGTTGGGTTTTAGTTTCGAGTTTCATTCTTCAGTGTTTGTTATTTTGTGGCATTGTACTATTTGTGAGTGGCTTTTTTCTGTGTTTATGATGCTTGGTTGGTGTTGCAAGGGTTAATGGGGAATGCTTGGTAAAATTTATGATGTTGGTGTATTTGTTTACAATATTTATTGTCATTTGTTTATCATTCATTGAAAAGCCTATGGGTTTTTTAGCTGTTGGTTGTGGTTTTGCATGTTCGTTATTCTGTAAAAGTGCAATGGTTGTCAATGGCTTCCCTGTGTGTTTATGATACTTGATAAGTAGAAGTATTGATTTTTGTTAGAAGGGCTAACAAGGGAAGTGGGTACATTAAATTACATGTGCTTTGGGAAAGGTCTTATGGACTGTGGGGGTAGTGAATGCGTTAATTATGTTTTTATTGCTCAAATAGTTAGTACCGTATGTGGAAGCCTCGAAAAGCAAGATGTGCGAGATGTGTTGGAGGGCTGGTGCGTGCAAAAGCAGTGAGTACATAGTTAATTCATGAAATATGAGGTGAGAGTTGGGTTTTATGTGTGCTTGTTCTTGTTTATTTGTTGTTTGTTAAAAAGCTTGTGTGTTTTTAGATTGGTCTATTTTTTGCAAAATTTATTATCATTTGTTTATCGTTCATTGAAAATCTTATGGGTTTTTTAGCTATTGGTTACGGTTTTGCATGCTCGTTATTCTGTAGAACTGCAATGTTCATCAATGGCTTTGGTATGTGTTTAAGATACTTGTTAACTAGAAGTATTGGTTGTTGTTATAAGGGGTAATAGGCCAAGTGGGTACATTAAATTACATGTGCTTTGAACAGGATCTTGTGGACCGTGGGGACAGTAAATGTGTTGATTATATGTTTATGATGCTTGGTTGTTGTTACAAGGGCTAACATGAGATGCTTGGAACTATTTATCATGTTGGTCTATTTTTCTGCAATAAAATAATTGTTTGTGTGGTTGAGGTTTATGAATAGCTTATTATTTCTCATGGTTTGTGGTCATTTGTTTAATTTGTCCCTATAACAAGAACAATTTCTTGCAATTGGAGTTGGAGGAAGAGTTATATATGAATGCAAATATACTTAGCTATTGAATAAGGGATTGGAAGGTCATATTTTTGTATCATTCTTCCCCTTTGTTTCCAATGAATTTTAAGTCTTCCAATGTGCATAAAATTTATGCTTTGGAAGAGTTGTGAATGATAAAGGAGAAGCTTGGTTCAGGAATCTGGCTTATTGAATAGGTAGATGAGCATAGTGGATTGCATGTCATGCAATTCATAAACATGAAACTTTTGTCGTTGAAAAGCATGTTACTATTGCAATTGGTAGTTTGTGTCGATGGGAAGATTTACAGTTGCATTTGTTGAATTTGATTTCAAATAGTTGCTTGTTGTTCTTAAATTTATTTTTTGTTTATTTATTACATGTTGAAGAGCTTGTCTGTTTTTAGCTTTCTATGTTCTTATTGTTAGAGGGACTACAATTGTTGAATTTGCTTTTGAATTAGTTGTTATGTCAGACAAATTGCATTGTTTAAAGTAATGTTGTCTTTTCCCTATAGTTCGCATTTAAGGACATATTATGGTTAATGGATTTTGAAGCAGTGAATGCATGTTTAGTCCATTGAATGCAAATTGTGCGAGGTGTGTTAGAGAGTTGGTGGGTATGGAAGCAGTGAATGCATAGTTAATTCATGGAAACTTAGGTGATTGTTGGGTTTTGTTTGTGCTCATTGTCGCTTGTTTATCGTTTGTTGAAAAGCTTGTGGGTTCTTTAACTTTTGGTTGCGTTTTTGCATGTTTGCTATTTTATAAAAGTGTAGTGGTCGTGAATGGCTTGGTTGTTTGTTTACGATACTTGATAACTAGAAGTATTGGTTGTTATTAGAAGGGCTAATAGGGCAAGTGGGTATATTAAATTACATATGCTTTAAGCAAGGTCTTGTAGGCTGTGGGGGAAAACATGCAAAAGGCTAAAGAACCCACAAGCTTTACATGAGTCAAATGATAATAACCAGAAATAAAACCCACCACTTGCCTAACATTTCATGAATTAACTATACATTTACTACATGTGTACACACAGTCCAAAAAACCTTGCTCAAATTGTTCACTTTTCCCTGTAACGCTTCTACTTATCAAGTATAAAAAACAAATAGACAAGCCACTCACCAATTACACATCGTTCATGCAACTTGTTCATCAAGTAAGCAGTGCACATAATGACAAATGTCAAAGACGACAACCAACAATGAAAACTTTTAAAGAAACAATAAAAAAATAAGTGAAACTAACCCTCCAACACATGTCGCATAATTTGCTTTCTGACCTTTGCTCATTAACTACCAACGCAATAAACACATAGTCAATGCATTCAACTTTTGTAGAATAACGAACATGAAAAAATGCAACTGAGAGCCAAAAATCCCACAAGAACATGATGGTTGGTTGCTATTAGAAGGGCTAATGGGAAATGCTTACAAAAATTTATAATGTTTGTGTATTGTTTTGCAAATTTTATTGTTGTTTCTCTGGTTCAAGTTTATGAATAGTGTATTATTTGTCATGCATTATGAAAAGTGTAGTGGTCATTAATGACTTGGTTGTTTCTTTATGATACTTGATAACTAGAAGTATTGGTTGTTGTTAAATGGGCTAACAGGGCAAGTGGGCACATCAAATTACATATGCTTTGAGCAAAGTCTTGTAGGTTGTGGGGGCAATGAATGTGTTAATTGTGTGTGTATTGCTTGAGTGGCTATTACCCTATTAGTAGGCATGATGGTTGGTTGTTGTTAGAAGGGCTAATGGGAAATGCTTGCAAAAATTTATAATGTTTGTGTATTTTGGTGCAAATTTTATTGTTGTTTATGTGGTTCACGTTTATGAATAGTGTATTATTTGTCATGGATTCTGCTCATTCAAGCTTATGGACAAATGATAATGAAATGAGAACAAGCACAAACAAAACCCAACAGTTGATTGAGATTATGTGAATTAGCTAACCGTTTGCTGCATGTGTGTCCATGGTCCACAAGACATTGCTCAAAACATTCAGTTTTCCCTGTAACACTTCTAGTTATCAAGTATACAAAATAAACAAATGAGCTATTGAGCAATTGAACATTGTTCCCATGACTCCACCCTCGAGCAAGCACTACAAAAAATGGCAAACATCGAAGAGAGCGCCTCATAGCTGAAAACACACAAGCTTTCGAACAAACAATTAACAAACAATAAGCAAATGTGTGTTTACTGCATGTGCACCCATAGTCCACAAGACATTGGTCCAACTACTCAGTTTTCCTTCTAATGCATTTAGTTATTAAGTATGAAAAACAAATAGACAAAGCAATTACAAGTTCCACATTGGAAGCATTGTGCAGAATGCCAATAGCTCGAGGATTAAATATTTTGCAGTATTTACAATGCCTCCCCATTTCATTAATTCACTTAAAAAAAATGAATAGCAGTCTTGTTCGAAGCAATAGAAAAACAAAGAAAACATAATTTTCAAACATGAAAAATCTATACTTAAATCACAATTATAGAAAGAACATAAAACAATTATAAACAATACAATTTCGCTCATCAATCAATAATCAAAAAAATGAATAGCATAATTGCAATTATAACTTGTGACTGCAAAAAATAGTTTCATGTTGATGAATTACATAGCATGTCATTCACTATGCTCATTTGTCTATTTGGAAATTCAAATTCCTTAACCAAGTGTGTCCCTTATTGTTTACAATTCTTCTAAGGCATAATAGTCAGGCACATTGGAAAACTTAAAGTTCATTGCAAATAAGAGGGAAGAATGATACAAGAATCTAACCTCTAAGTTCCTTGTTCAACAACCAAAAATATTTGCAATATTACAAATCTTCGCACCTTTCTCCAATCGCAAACAGTCATCCCTGTTAGAAAGTTAGAATTGACAGATTAGCATAGCTCATGACATGGAATATGCTATTCATAGAGACGAAACACAAAATCATATGATGGAAGTTCCCAAAAAAAAGGCAGACATGATAATTTTTTGCAACAATTTGAACATTAGATTAAAATTTTGCAAGGTTCTTCGATAAGCAAATGACCACCTAAGCAATCATAGACATTTGAAGCGAAGGAATAGGTCACTATTGGTATTGTTTCATTTGCAACTCACAAACAATAAACAAACTATCATTTTTTCTACTGGTTGGAGCAAGCCTATTATTCAACTTTGCTAACGTAAATTAAGAAAATAGGATACATTATATATGTTGCAAATATGCAATTACTAGATACAAATTATGCCATCTTTGATAGGAAAATGTTACATACTGAATCAATGAACACATGGCTAATTAATTAACCAATAATAGGAAACGTATAGAAGCATTTTCGTTTACACCTGGTCACCATTAACACATTACAAGGTATTGGAATTGTTGCATACTACTAGTCCAAGCGTATTGTTTTTGCCTAGTTCCAGGTTTGCCTATTCCATGTTTCCTACATCTTTAAAGCCCTTCAATGCTCAAAAAGCTACAGAGTTTTATTTGAACAACTATCTGAATACCTTAGTTTTTTGTGATCAAATCACCAAGCGTTAACATCTACTTTGTAATAAAACATAGGAAATGCAGTAAACATTTTCAGCAAAGAAAGAATATTGGAAGTGCATGGAGGAACATGAGTTTCTAATGTGACAAATAACTATGTATTGGAAGAATTATGAACAATAAAGGAAAGTGTTGGTTCAAGAGTCTGATTTTGTGGATACATAAGCTCTCAATGTATAGGTAAAGCATGAAATTCCAGAGGACCAATTAGTTTTATTTGTTTTTTGCAAAAATTCATTGCATTGTTTTGTTCTACTTTAGTATGTATCATTTTGCTAGAAAAGCTGGCACAATTTGCATTTAGACATTAAATATTTGCATCAATCTACTTTTGTCTTTTTTGTTGTGCTTTTGTTGCGAGCTCTTTTGTCTACACAATTATATGTTATGTTCTCTGACTTAAAACTTTTCACTGTTTTTATTTTGCAGCTGACATCTTTTCCCTTTATATGCTAAGCAATACTTTATTTTCTTATATTTTTGTTTAAATGAATCAGATTTCAATGTTGCAGATTTTTCGTATGCAATATATTAGCAACACAAAACATATATGTTTTTAAAGGACAAGTTGCTATTTCATATATTGCATTTCAATTTGACATACTTAGTTGGCCAACAAAATTTATTTGAAAAAATTTAATTATGTATTTCTATTTCGCTTATTTGCTTATACAGAAAAAATGGAAGACCTGCTATATGCAATCGAGAGAGAGATAGTATATTTTCATACATGTAAGGTTAATTTTATACTTGATTGAGTTATGTTTCAGCTACTTTACCACTCACTTAGTTTCTCTAGATAAATCAATAATGATTAGCATTTACTTTCTAACAAAACATAGGAAATGCAAGGAACATCTTCAGCAGAAAGACAACATGAGAAATTGCGTTAAGAAACATGACTTTCCCATGTATCGAAGAACTATGCATTGGAAGACTTGTGAACAACAAAGGAGGACACTGGCTGAAGAATATGACTTTCCACAAAGTGAAATGCCCATAGTGAATGACATTCCATGTATTTCATAAACATTAAACTACTATGTGCACAAAGCAATGAATACATGTACAATGTATTAAATCCAAGCATTGTGAAGTGTGGTGGACAGTTGGTGGCCAGACAAGCAATGAATGCATAGTTAATTGGATTTTATTGGTGCTTATTCTTGTTCATTTATTGGTTGTTCAAAAGCTTCTATGTTTTCAACTATTTTTTCCTATTTTTGGTGTCTTCATAATTCAAAACCTAGAGCTTCACTAAGATTTCATGAACTAGCTATGTGTTCACTGCATATGCACCCACATTACAAAAGGCATTGCCCAAAGCATTTAGTTTCCCCTGTAACGCTTCTAGTTGTCAACTACAAAAAAAAACCAGACAAGCCACTCACTAGTTGCACATTGTTTCCATTGCTCCACCATGAATCAAGCACTTTATAGAATGGAAAACGTTAATAACAACATCCCACATTCAAAAATGCACAAGCTTATGAACAAACAATAAACAAACAATAAGCAAATATGTGTTCATTTCATATGCACCAATGGTCCGAAACACATTGCTCATACCACTTAGTTTTGCCTGCAATGCTTCTAGTTATTTTAAAGTATCAAAAATAAACAAACTCGCCACTCATCAGTTGCATACTTGATTTAGTTATGTTTGAACTATTGTATTGCATGTTGCTACAAGCATACTTAATTCATGAAAAATTAGATGAGTGCTAGGTTTTGTTTGTACTTAATCTCATTTGGTAAAAACATTATGGATTTTTTAGCTCTTGGTTGCACTTTTGCATATTCGTTATTCTAAAAAACTGCATTGGTGGTCAATGGCTTGGCTATCTATTTATAAAACTTGATATCTTTATGACTACATATTCAATGAATGCATAGCTAATTCATGAAACCTTAGGCAACTACTGGGTTTATTTTGTGCTTGTTCTTGTTTCATTATAGTTTGTTGAAAAGCTTGTGAGTTTTTTACCTATTTTTTGCATTTTTGCATATGCGTCCACATGCAGTTTGACCACGACATTTTTGCAACAGGCAAAAATTAGACAAAATGAAACAATTTGCACAACTTTAAAACACATTTCAACAATCAAAATTCCTTGCAAACAAATATGCAAAAACATCTCATACTCTAACCTTTCACTCTCTGCTTCAAGAACCAAATGTATTTGTATCTCTCCAGATCTCTGTCTCTACTCCAATCACAAAAAATGGTTCTTGTTACAAGGAAAATGTTAACAAAATGTAGTCAATGCGTGTACACTTAACAAGATCTTGCCCATGTCAATTAGTTTTACACATGTATGTTTTTGTAAGCTTCTGAATTAGCTTTTACCAAATACTCTAAGTTCTTCTACATTCAATTTTTAATACTTCACAATCCAATAACAACTCACCTCTATCACATTCTCCAAAACTCAATTCTTATTAAGCAAATGTCTTTTGCCTGTCGAACAACAAAACATGTCTTTCTACATGAACATTTGTTACGAAACTTCAAGACCATAATCTTAGGCATTCACCAAAGGACAAAATTCTCCCCCATCTAAATTCCTACATGTATACATGTAAAACCTTTGCCATTTTCACTATACATGCACACATCTGATGCCTAGAAGCTATCCACTGCATCGAAGCATAGAAATCCATTGCCATTTACAACTGTTGATCATTTACACATTACAAGGCATTGGAAATGCTTCAAACCAGTAGCCTCAGCGTACTGTTTTTGTAGAATTTTTTTGGGTCATCTATTTCTTTCCCATACTTGATAAGAACAAGTGTTACAAGGAAAACACAACAGTTTGAGCAAGGATCTTTTGACCATGTGTGCGAGATGGGTTGTACGAATATTCTCAACAAACAATAAACAAACAACATGCAAATTAACCAAGCATTCTCTGCTTATCTTTGCACCAGTTGTCCAACAGATATCACACAGTTTGCATTTAATGCATTAAACATGCATTTACTACTTCAGTACTAACCATCCTGCCACCAAAACTCGCACTACATGCATCCCTAATTAAATATTTTCCACAAAATATAATGTTCCCCACCATATATAAAGTTCCCCTATTTTCTTATTTTACTTAAATCGAAATGAAAAAATTGACCTACTGGAACCAATAGAAAAAGAGATAAATAGTAATTTTCTAGCACCAAAAATACACACTTAAATCCCAACTATAGGAAAAAGACAAAAATATTTTAAATAAAACAATCTCATTGGGCAAGCGGCTAATTCAAAGCAAATGCATCGATTGCAATACTAAACTTGGCTATCAACATAAACTAATAATAATACTATGCATTGACAAGACTTCTTTTTAGCAAAGCCTTTTTAGTGTTAAACCATCTTGCATATACTAGTAGTTTGTCAAGTATAATGATACATAGTTTAATACTTAAATGCTCTTTTGAAAAAGAAGTCTCATCAATGCTATGAGTTCCAATGTGACTACAAATTTATGCCCTGTAATATCTAAGTATTGTTGCCATCCATATGCAAAATAAGCAATTTTTCTAGTTATCAAGTGCCATAAACACACAACAAATCCATTGACAACCACTGCACTTTCAGAGACTAACAAACATGCAAGACCGCAACCAATAACCAAAAAACCTACAAGCTCTTCAACAAATGTTAAACAAACAATAATAAGCACAAGAAAATCACAACACTCATCTAAGATTTCATGAGTCATCTATGCATTCACTGCATATGTGCTCGCCAACCCTCCAACCACCTCGCACCCATAGTCCAAAAGACCTTGCTTAAAATATCCAGTTTCCCCTCTAACACTTCTAATGATCAAGTATAAAAAATAAACAGATGACCCACTCACCAGTTGCACACTGTTCCTTTAGCTCCTCCCTCATTCAAGCACCACATAGAATCACAAGTGTAAAAAATGGCAACTCACAGCCAAAAAACACACAAGCTTTTCAATAAATAGTAAACAAACAAAAAGAAAAAAACAAGCACCTGCTTCATATTTCATGGATTAACTATGCATTGTCTGCTTGCGTACACACCAACTATCCAACACATATCGCGAAGTTTGCATTTCATGCATTAAACATGCATCCACTGCAATAGCTAATTAGACATGTTTACCTTTTGAAGGTAAACATGATGACTTGTTCATACCTTTATCCGCGTGTAATGTGTACATGTACAAATTATTGTCACTGTGCCTCAAAGATAACTTGCATTGTTATTAATAGCTACCTAGCCTAATTGGAAATTCTTATACATAGTTGCATAGGTTTTTTTTTACTATTAAGATTACGAAGCACCTTAAAGATGATTTGAGAAACAAAATATGCTAAGAGTATTGGTATCAAGAAATTCCAATACATGTGTTGTTTAATGCATCAAAAGAGTAGTATGTTGTTTCTACATAAAGCGACATCATTTTAGATCTTTGAGCAAGGCCTTGTTCATTGTGCAAGCATAGAATGCATTAACTATGCATTGATTGCTTTAATGGGCATTGGCCTACCAACAAAACTTGTAAAATTTGGATCTAATGAGTGGATATTTGCAACAGAAAAATTGTGTCAATCAATTTGGCATATTCTCAAAGGAAAATGAGCAATAGGCCTACTTGAAAAAATAGGAAAAGATATAAATAATAATTTTCAAACAAAAGAAATATGTTCTCAATTACTATAGTTATCAAGTATCATAAGCACACAACCAACCCACTCATGAGCAGTGCACTTTTAGAAAATAACAAACATGGAAGAGCACAATGAAGAAATTGAAACAGAGAAGCCTTTGAACAAACATTTGTCAAACAAGAATAGGCATAAATAAAATCTAGCACTTGCTTCACATTTCATGAATCAACTATGCATTCACTGCCTGTGCACCTATCAGTTCTCCAACATATGTCACACAATTTGCTTTCCGAGCTTTGTCGTTAGACTAATGGTTATTCAAGCAATAAACAGATGGTTTATGCTTTTAATGCACTCACAGTTGTCAAGACCTTGCTCAAATCATTTAACTTTGGTTGTAAGAGTGAGCAACACTTCTAGTTATCAAGTATCAAAAATAGACAGACAAGCCAGTTATCAATAGCACATCGTTCATAAAACCCTTCCCTCATTCGGGCATTGCATCAAGTATCAAACACCAAAGACAAAAGACCAAAGCTAAAAACATAGAAGGTTGTGAACAAACAATAAACAAATAGTAGCAAGCAGAAATGAGCATTTACTACTTCAATACGGAAAAGTTGTCCAACACATCTTGAACATTTTGCATTTAATGCATTAAACATGTATTCAATATTTCAAGATTGAATATTTTGCAGTATATATAATGTCCCCCTATTTTCCTAATTTACTTAAACTAAAATGAACATTAAAAATACTCCAACCAATAGAAGAAGAGATAAAACATAATTTTCAAACATCAAAGATTTGTCCTTAAATCCCAACTGTGGAAAAAACACATAAATTTTTTGAACAATATAATTTAATTTGCCAACCAATTATTTCATAAGCAAATACAACAATTGCAATAGTAAAATGCTTGTGAACAAAAAAAAGTTCCATGTTTATGAATTGCATGCAATGGCATTCACTATGCTCATCTGTCTATTCGACAAGTCAAATTCTTGAACCAAGCTTCTCCCTTATTGTTCACAATTCTTCCAAGGAAAAATATTTAGGCACACTGGAAGATTTTAAATTCATTGTAAACAAAAGGGAAAAATGATACAAGAATCTGACCTTTCAGTTATTTGTTCAATAACCAAGTATACATGCAGCCATATAGATCTTTACCCCCGTCTCCATTCGCAACCAATGGTACCTGTTAGAAAGATATATTAGAAAAATGAACATAGTTCATGATATATAAAATGTTATTCATAAACATGAAACACACAAGCACATGATAAAATTTACAAAAAAAGAGTCAAATATGATAAAAAATTCCAAGTATTTAGAAATTAAATCAATATTCTATCAACTTTGCTAACAATGTAGGAAGCATTCAAGCAATCGACATATGGTTAATACATTCAATGATTCCACAATGAACATGCTCTATGTACCAACAAGAGAAACATACAAGCTTTTCAAGAAACAGTAAACAAATGAGAATAAGCAGGAAAAAGCCCAAGAACATGCCTGGCATTTCATGAATTAACTATGTATTCATTGCTTGTGTACCCACTAGGCCTTCAATTATCTTTTTATGTACAAATATACTTGATTCATTGAATATGTGTAAGAATTATGCCAAGTGTTTGAAATTGTCCAATTTGTGCCAATAAGCAAATGACCGTTGCAATTGTTTGATTGCACTAATAATGTAGTTAGAGATATGCATAAGTGCAACCATGCAATATGCAATTCATATGCATTGCTTCAAATAGCGTATCAGTGAGATTTTCTTACAAGAAAATGAAAGCAAATATACCTATATTATACATTCAGGTGAATGTACAATGCAAAACATTGCACATGGACTCCATACCACATGCCCGTAACTATGCATAACTCTCATTGCAATAGTAAGTTGCTTTTGGCCATAAAATAGTTTCATGTTTATGAATTATATAACATGTCATTGATTATATTGATATGTTTGTGTTTCTCAATTCTATGATCCCCTTGAACACCAAAGGAGCTACAAAGTTATTATCTCAATAGCTTAGTTTTTTGTGCTCGAAAATTATAGTTTATCTCTTTTTCTGTTGCTTTCAGTAGGTTGATTTTTCATTTTCCTTTAAGTAAATCAAGAAAAAAAGGCAACATTATATATTGTCATAAATATTTAATTGGGGGATGCATATAGTGAGAGCTTTCGCAGTGGACTAATGTGTACTGAAACAGTGAATGTATGTTTAATGCACTAAATGCAAACTTCGTGATATCTGTTGGACAACTCAAGCATATGCAAGCAAAGAATCTGTAGTTAATTTATGAAATATGAGCCAAGTGGTGATTTTTCCTTATTATTTTCTTATTGTTTGTTGAGAATATTTTGTGTCTTTAGATGTGGGTTGTTGTTTGCAACATTTGTTATTTTGTACAACGCTTGAATGAGGGAGAAGCTAAAGAAACAATGTGCAACTGCTGAGTGGGCCATCTGTTTCTTTTTGATACTTGGGCAACATAAGTGTTAGAGGGGAAATTGAACATTTTAAGGGAATTGAATGGTTTTTGTTTCTTTTAGATCTTGATTGCGCTTCTGCATGTTCGCTATTCTGTAAAAGTATAGTGGTCATAAGTGGATTGGCCATGTGTTTATGATACTTGATAACTAGAGGTATTGCTTGTTGTTACAAGGGTTAACGAGCCAACTGAGTACACTAAATTACATATGCTTTGTGGAAGGTCTTGTCATGAATTCATTGTAATCAAAGAGAAAGAATGATACAAGAATATGACCTTCCACTTGTTCAACAATTAACTATATTTACAACTAAATATATCTTTGCATCCCTCCATAGTTGCACAAAAACATGTTACTTTTGCAACCAAGAATATGCATAATTACAATCATCAGATATGCAATTCATTGCTTAAGTATTGTTTTGTTTAAAATATTTTTGTCTTTTTCCTATAGTCGGGATTTAAGCACATATTTTTTGTGCTGGAAAATAACAGTTTATCTCTTTTTCCAATGGTTTGAGTAGGTTGATTTTTTATTTTTCTTTAAGTAAAATAGGAAAATAAGGGAACATTATATATTGTTGGTAACATTATATATTGTGGCAAATATTTAATCGGGGGATGCATGTAATGCGAGTTTTGGCGGTGGCCTAGTCGGTGCTCAACCAGTCAATGCATGTTTAATGCATTAAATACAAACCTCGCGATGTGTGTTGCACAACCAGTGCAAAGATAAGCAGAGAATGCTTGGTTAATTTGCATGCTAAAAAAAGATGAACATGGTAAATTTTCCCAAGCAATTCCCATTAGCCCTTGTAACAGCAACCAAGCATCATAAACACAGAAACAAGCCACTCACCAATAGTACACTGCGACAGAATAACAAACATCAAAGAATGGATACTTGTAGTTATCCAGTGTCAAAAACACACAGCCAAGCCATTCACCACCAATGCACCTTTGCAATACAACCAATAGCTAAAAAACCCACAAGCTTTTCAACAAATGATAAACAAACAAGAATAAACACAAACAAAACCCAACACCCACCTAATATTTCACAAATTAACTACGCATTCATTGCACATATACCCACATGGAAAAATGCAACGAAGAGCCACAAAACCCACAATATTTCCAACAAACAATAATAAAATAGGAATAAGTACAAACAAAATCTAGCACTCCCCGAAGAATTCATGAACTAGTTATGTGTTCACTGCATGTGAACCCACAAAATTTCCAAAAGTATATAATGTTGTATTCTCCCAATTTACTTTAAAAAAATTGAATAGTAGATATAATAGCATTTAATGCAATAGCTATACATTGATAGACAAGCATGCCATATCCAACACATACAATACAATTGCAAAGTTGACCTACTCCAACATGCAATGAACATATAGTTAATTCATGAAATGTTAGGCGAGTGTTGAGTTTGGTTTCTGCTTATTGTCATTTAACCCATGAAATCTTAGGGATGGATTTTGTTTTTGCTTATTCTCATTTATTTATCATTTTTTGGAAAGCTTGTCAATACTTTAGCCTTTTGCATCTTTGTTATTCTGTAAAAGTCAACTGCAGGTGAATGGCTTTGTTGTGTCTCTATGGTAGTTAACAACTAGAAGTATTCCTTGTTATATTGCTTGTTCTTGTTAAATCCTGACTATAGGGAAAAGACCAAAATATTTTAAACAATACAATTTCACTGGCAAAGCGACTATTTGAAGAGCAAGTGCAATCAATGCAATAGTAAACCTACCATTCAACAAGAACCAACAAAAGCAAAAAAAATGACATTATACAGTTCAATACATTGCCAAGGGTACTATATCATTCATTTTTGTAAAAGTATATCAACACATTAGGAACCCATTATATTTTTTGCAAATAGTCAAACATTGCATTCAAATTATGCCACCCTTAGCCACAAGGTAGTGGCTATAGAAGCAGTCAATGCACGTTGAATGCACTAAATGATATAACTATTGGATCGCAAATAATAGTATATTAAATGAAAATTTTGCAACATAACTTTTCCCAAACATTTAGACACTAAATAGAAATCCTGCAAACTTAGCCAATAAGCTGACAACTACTTTTGTGCTGCTACAACTAGATATATTATTCATTGTTATAAGACCCCATTGTACAAATAGGTACAATAGATAACAAAGGACATGAAACACATGAAGCCAACAAGCAGGATACAATTGCAATAGTCTCATTTTCAATTGAGTGATAATAAATATCTATTTTGTCTATCTGTTTCTTCATGTAAGCATATTATTTTTCCCTGGTAAACATGAAACACATAAGCATATGTATAGGAACAATGTACTATTGATGACTAGTTAATCTGTCTATTTGTAATACTTGATAACTAGATGTATTACTCACTGTTACAAAGAAAACTTAGCAGAAATAAAACCCAACACTCGCCTAAGATTTCATGAATTAGTACCCACCAGCTCTCCAACACATCTCACACAATTTGCATCCAATGGAATAAACATGTATTGACTACTTCATGATCAAATATTTCCCACAATAAATAATGTTCCCTTATTTTGCCAATTTAGTTAAACAAAATTGAATAAACCATAATTTTCAAGCACAAAAAATATTTGCTTAAATCCCGACTATAGGAGAAAGGAAAAAATATTTTAAACAACACAATGTCATTGGCCCAGCGACTAATTAGAAAGCAAATGCAACAGATGCAATAGTAAACCTACCTATTGGCAAGAACCAATAATAGACCCACTCCAACCATCTATGGAAAAAACACAAAAATGCTTGAAACAATACAATTTGATTCACCATGAAAATTTTAAGAACAACAAGCAATTATTTCAAAAGCAAATTCAACAAATGTAATTATAAACCCACCTATTGACATAAACTAACAATTGCAATGGTGACCTGCCTTTCAACAAAAAAAAGTTTTGTGGTTATGAATTACATGACATGCCATTCACTATGCACATTTGTCTATTCACTAAGTCAGATTCTCGAACCAAGCTTCTCCTTTATTGTCCATAACTCTTCCAAAGCATAAATTTTATGCACAATGGAAGACTTAAAATTCATTGGAAACAAAGGGGAAGAACGTTACAAGAATTTGACCTTCTAGTTCCTTCTTCAACAACCAAGTATATTTGTGCTCATATAGATGTCTGCCCAACTCCAATTGTAAATAATGGTTCCTGTTACAGGGACAAATTATACAAATGAACATAGTCCATGACATATAATACACTATTCATAAACATGAACCACAAAAAGATTAATAAAATTTGCAAAAGAATATACCAAGACGATATTTTTTTGTGAACATTCCTTGTTAGCCATTGTAACAACAACCAAGTATCATAAACACAAGAACACGGCACTCATCAACGATGCACTGCCATAAAATAACAAATATGTAAAACCAGAACCAAAAGCTAGAAACAAACAAGCTTTTAAACAAACAACAATAAGCACAAATAAAACCCAGTACTTGTGTCAAATTTCATGAATTAACTATGCACTCACTGATTTCGTACTCACCAGGCCTTCACCACATATCTCACACTTTGCTTTCCAAGCCTTGTTGATACCCTGCTACCCACACAAGCAATAAACACATAATTAATGCATTCACTTGCCCCATATCCCCTGTCATGCATATGCAATCCATTGTACCCATTTGCACCGTTACACCTTGTAACAACAAGCAATACTTCTAGTCATCAAGTTTAAAAAACACACAGCCAATCCATTCACCACCAATGCACTTTTACAGAATAATGAACATGCAAAAGTGCACCTAATAGCTAAAAACCCACAAGCTTTTCAACAAACCATAAAAAAAAAAAAACACAAATAAAACCCAACATTTGCCTAATATTTTATGAATTAACCATGCATTCATTACACATATACCCACATGCAAAAACGCAATGAAGAGCTACAAAACCCATAATCTTTCCAACAAACAATAATAAAACAAGAATAAGTAGAAACAAAATCCAGCACTCGCCCAAGATTTCATGAACTAGTTATCTGTTTAGTGCATATATACCCAAAAACTTATTATTTATCACAAATACACAACCCAACCATTCACCAACAGTACACTTTTACAAAATAACGAACATAGCTAAAAAACCCACAAACTTTTCAACAAACGACAATAAGCACAAACAAAACCCAGCACTTGCCTAAGAATTCATAAATTAACTATGCATTCGCTGCATGTGTACCTATAGACACCTAAATTTGGACACTTAATTTATCCAAATTTATCCCTTTTCATCTAAACATCCCTTTATCTGCATTAATTAAGTAATATCACTATTATTTAATTAATACCTCTAAAATTCTTCTAATCCCTAAGGTATCTAGTCAAATAATTAAATACCTTCCCCTTTTCATCAAATGACTTAAATAAATATGAAATTTATTTAATTCCTCATATGTCACATCCTCCATCATTTTTATTTAATCCTAATCCATCTTCCAATCTCATCATTAGGGATTTGCACATGCCTAATCCTTGATTAGGATGTGTCACATCCTCCAACTTTTGCAAGTTGGCCTCTATTCTCTCTTAGCCACCTAACCCTCCTATAATCCTTCATTAATTATTCTAATCAACCTCTCAAAGAATTTTTAATTCCTTTTATCCTTCCAAAGAATATTAAATTCATTTTTCTCTTCCCCATGTGATCTTTGACTTGTCACATCAAGTCACATGTGAATTCTTCCTAATCTCCCACTTGCCTCTAATATGTCTAATCAAGTACTTGCACAACCTTAATCACTTAATTAGGTCAACCTAATCTCCATGTCATGTGTCATAAGTCAACCCTATTAAATACTTTTTTCTTTTTGGAGAAGACACTCTATTCCCCATGTGAATTTTTAATTCACATTTAATCTGCCAATGCATTCCTTGGAATTTAAAATTCATTTTCTTATCCCCATGTGAATATTTTAGGAATTTTTAATTCCTCACATGTCCTTTCACCCACATGGGGACATGGACCTCCTTTATGAGGAGATCTTGTCCCAATTCCAATGTACTATGTACTACCTCCATGTCATGTACTCTCCTTCCAACTCATGTACACATCATCTCTTACAAGCCACTTCACATGCCACATGTCAAGATGTGAGGGCTTGTGAGTTCTCATCTCACCTTAGCCCTATATCTTGATCTTGGTGGCTCAATCTCAACCATTCATTTTCTTAGAGAATTCCAAAATCTCTATAAATACCCCCTTTTTTCTCTCATTTTGGAGAGATCATTCATGTTAGCCAAAATCTTGCAAATTTTTTTCTTGAGCCATACTTAGCCAAATTTTCATATTTGCATCCATTTTCACTTGTTTTCCCATCCTCATCTCATCTTATAACTTGCATCCCTTTCCATAAAAGGAGCATACAACATCGAAGATCGAAGGGCTAACCAATGGACAACTCAATGAGGTGAAATCTTTCATTTTGCTTAGTTTAGTTAATCATTAGGCCAATCTTGAGGTGTAGGGTGTTTTTAGTTGTTATTTTCTCTCTTTGGTTTGCTGCTCACATTCTAATAAGTATTTTTTCCCTAGCACATTTATGACACGTCTAGTGGGACCCACAAATGGGTCTCTTGCTTTTATGTTTGCTATTTTTTTGACTTTTTGCAAGTGCAAGTTGCAGAGGGGCGGGCCCGACCCATAGAGGGGCAGACTTGCCCTCAAGGGGTGGACCTGACCTGATCGACAGGCGGACCTGCCCTCCATAGGTAGACCCGACCTTGCCCAGGGGTGAACCTTCCCTCCACAAACTCCATAAAGTATTTTTTTGCAAATTTTTCATAGAGGGGCGGACCTGACCTGCAGATAGGAAAACCTGCCCTCTACACAGGCAAACCTGCCCTCTAGACAGGTGAACTTTCCCTTTGGATAGGCGAACTTTCCCTCTAGACAGACGAATTTTCCCTCTAGACAGGCAGATACGCCATAGACAACTTTTTCCAGAAGGTGAAATTTTAGTTTTCAGCACTTTTTTTGGTTATTTTAGGTGTTTCTAACCTCCTAACGTGTCTTTTTTGAGTCTGTACAAGCATTTAATTGACATTTGGTGGAAGACAAGAACGAGAATCACTAACAAGTTTCTTTGTAAGGTTAGTTATTTGTCAACTATTACTTGTCGTTTTGCATAACTTAGGCACATAGTTTAACTAGGAGGTGTCAATCAATCTTGTTTGTCGTGTTTGTGGGTAAGCTACTTGACATATCTAATCCCCTTGCGCCATTTGGTGATCCTGGGTGACGAGAAATCGTAGCTTACCAAGTCCTTTGAGTCACCCTATTTTTCTTTTCTTAGTGGGTCCTACTTGGCGATTTCATCACCCCAAGGGACGATTCTAACCACGCATACTGACGAGGTATATAAAGGAGGGACAACGAAATTTATATCTCAATCCAACCACGTTGTAATTGGAAAAGAGTCGGGATGACGTGAAGAGTTGGTTCGAGCCTCTAGTATCTCGCTGAGGTTCCCGACTCACGCTTGTAACGGGTTGGTGTTCACTGTTTGGGCCTCATGTACTGGGTGTATATTGAAGACTCCTTAGCAACCTTGTTCATCCTAGAATAGAAGACTTTCTCGGTCATACGCTTTCTACTAGACTTAGGATTGTGCTATCTGAATTGTATTCTTTGTGCGAAACCAATGATTGTCTGATTATTTGACTTAGCCATATCCTTTTCATTGATGATTGTTGTGTTTTGAGTCCTTTGCCTTAGTCATCCTTTCAAAAGTTAAGTTAAAACTTGTCTAGGGGCGAACCTGACCCACCCAGGGGCGAACTTGGCCTTTTCCAGCCTCTTTCAGTCACTTTTGACAACTTTAGCTCCATAGGAAAACTTTCCCTCTAGTTAGGCAAACTTGCCATTTGGATAGGCGAACTTGCCCTCTGGATAGGCGAACCTGACCTCTGGACAAGTGACCCTGACCTCCAGAGGCAGACCTGACCCTTAACCGGTCAGCTTTATCATCTGTTTCATCATTTTAGACCCCTGTTTCATCGTTTCGCGCACTCGTTTCGCCATTCCGATCACTCATTTCCCTGTTCCGAGTAAATGTTCATCCATTTCAAACCACCTTTCATCATTTCGAACTCTCATTCTACCATTTCAATCATTCATTTGCTCATTCTGAGTGAACGTTCATCTATTTCACATCCTGTTTCATCATTCCAAACTCTCGTTCTGCCATTTCGATCATTCATTTACTCGTTCCAAGCAAACGTTCATCTATTTCACATCCTGCTTCATCATTCCAAAAGCTCGTTTCGTCGTTCTGATCACTCGATTGACCCGTTCTGAGTAAACGTTCACCCATTTCAGACCTTCTTCTATCATTTTGAACTCTCGTTCAATCATTCTGATCATTCGTTTACTTGTTCTGAGTAAACATTCATCCATTATGAACCTCCTTCTGTTATTTCAAACTCTCGTTCACCTGTTTTGATCAACCATTCACTCATTCTGAATAATCTTTCATCCATTCTGAACCTCTATCTACTCGTTTCGAGAGTCGTCAGTCCATATTGGGTCATCATTTACTGGTTCTGAGTAAACATTCATCCATTCTGAACCTCCCTCTCATCGTTTTGAGAGTCATTCACCCATTTCGAGTCATTGTTCACCCATTTCGAGTCATTGTTTACTCATTTCGAGTAAACATTCATTCGTTTCGAACCTCTATCTCCTCATTTTGAGAATCCTTCATCCATTCCAAGCAATCATTCACTCGTTCTGAGTGCTCATTCATCTATTTTGAATCTTCCTCCCCTCATTCTGAGAGTCATTCATCTATTTCAAGCATTCATCCATCCATTCTGAACATCCATCTCCTCATTTCGTGCGTCCGAATGGCTTTTTTTTTATCATTTTCACCCAGGGGTGGACCTGACCTTTTCTAGGGGTGGACTTGCCCAGCCAGGGGCAGACCTGCCTAACCAGGGGCGAACTTGACCTTTGAACCAGCCTTTTTGAGCCTGTTTTAGTCACTTTTGACCAACTTTTGCTCCATAGGAGGACCTACCCTCTAGACAGGAAAACCTGACCTCTGGACAGGCGAACTTGACCTCTGGATAGGTGAACTTGACCTCTAGAAAGGCGAACTTGCCCTCTAGACAGGCAAACTTGACCTCTGGACAGTCGAACTTGACCTCCAGACAAGCGAACTTGCCCTCCAGATAGGCGAACTTTCCATCCAGACAAGCGAACTTTCCCTCTAGATAGGAAAACTTTCCCTCCAGATAGGCAAACTTGCCCTCCTGACAGGTGAACCTGACCTCTAGATAGGCAAACTTGACCTTTGAATAGTCAGTTTCATCATATGTTCATCATTTCACCCCTCGCTCAGTCATTCTGAGCACCCGTTTGCCTGTCATCAACACTAAGTCATTGTTTCATCACCAAAATCATATAAGTGCTACTTAGAACATCATTAGAGTCCATATCTAGCATCAGATCATCCATCCCAATCACTTAAACTTCATTTCGAGAATTTTGATTTTTGTGTCGAAACTTCCAGAGGCCATAACTTTTAACTCGGGTGTCCGTTTGAGTTGAAATTTTACAGGTGGTTGTGTTATGAGGTGGCATGTGGATTTCCAACCGAAAGTAGGTTGGACCCAATTTTGCCACATTTTTGAGACCTCAAACTTTCATCTTGACCCTCAAAATACAATTTAGTGTTTTTTTTTTCAGTTTTTGAAAAATCGTTTTCGTTAATAACTCAGAATGCATGTCTCAAATTTGGGATGTTAGTTGGAAATTCATCCTATATTAGTTTTGGGTATTTTTTGGGAAAAAACTCGACTCTCAAATGTATGACCGTGAAGTTTCCTAAAATGGCAAAATTTAACAATTTTTAAAAATTGCCAAATCTGAAAAAAATCTGATTGTCAACACCTTACGTCCTTCAAACCCCAGAACCTGGTGTAGAATCAATCCCATCACATCCTCCAACCAAAATCCTAATATAAGCTTCAATCCAATCCCAATCTGAGCTTAACTGAAACCCTAATCTGAGCTTTAGTCCATCTGTAGTTAGGATCTTTGGATATCGAAACAAATCTTAAGATCTTTCCCTCCATCTTCTTCAATTTTACTGTATTCATCGATTCATCCATTCCAAGAGTCATTCTCCCAATCCGAGCATTAGTTCATTCATTATGATCAATCATTTACTCCCTTCAATCTTTCATCCATCCATTCTGAACCTTCGTTCCCTCTTTTTTGATCATCCGTTTACTCGTTCTGTGTAAATATTCATCTATTTCGAACCTTCATCTATCATCTCAAACTCTCGTTTAGCCAATTTTATCATTCGTTTACTCGTTCTGGGTAAACTTTCATCCATTGCAAACCTCCTTTCATCATTTCAAACTCTTATTTTGTCATTTCGATCATTCATTTACTCGTTCCGAGTAATCATTTCAAACTTTCTTCTATCGCCTTTAACTCTCGTTCTGCCATTTTGATCATTCATTTACTCATTCTAAGTGAACGTTCATCTATTTCACATCTTGTTTCATCATTCTAGACTCTTGTTCAATCGTTCTGATCATTCATTTACTCATTCTAAGTAAACATTTATCCATTTCGAACCTCCTTATATCATTTCAAACTTTCATTCAATCATTCCAATCATCCGTTTACTCATTTTGAGTAAACATTCAGTCATTCCAATCATCCGTTTACTCATTCCGAGTAAACATTCAATCATTTTGAACTCTCGTTCAACAATTCTAATTGGTCATTTACTTATTCTGAGTAATCTTTCATCTATTCCAAACCTTCATCTTCTCATTCCGAGAATCATTATCTATTGTGAGTAGTCATTTACTCATTATGAGTAGTCGTTAATCAGTTCTGATCAATCGTTTACTCATTTTGAGTATTTGTTCATCCATTTCTCCAATCAAATCATCGTTTTCCCCATCCAAATCCCTTGAACTTCACCTCGGGTTATTATCCAAATTGACCTAAGTGTCTAATCTGATCGTCATCATCAAAATCCTCTTAGGATTTTCATCCATTCTAGGTTAATCATCATCGTCAGCCCAATCAATCCATTTTCAATCTTAAAGTGGATTCGGTGTCGTAATCATCCTTTTATCCTTTAATCCAATCAATCAGTATCCTACGTCACCCAGGGTAATCTTTGAACGGGGTTTACAATCCATTTTGTCATCCTATCCAATCCATCAGTCGATCTTATCAACCATTAATCGATCTTATCAATCATCAGTCGATCTTATCCAATCCAATCCAATCCAATCCAATCACCTTTCGACCCAATCAATCTACTTCCATATCGAAGCAGATTCAGTGTCGTAATCATCCTTTGATAATCCAATCCGATCATCAGAATCAATCCTATCACTTCATCCAATCATCCTAATCTGAGCTTTAATCCAATCCTGATATGAGCTTAACCTAAATCCTGATTTGAGCTTTGTCCATTCCCATCCCAAATCGTTGATCCATCCTCTTTATCCTTTCATCATCATGAATCCTTATCCTCCATCAATAGTAGTCAAGGGAAACCCTAATTACGTCAACGATGACAACAAAAGTCTTGTCGATCAAGAGGTATACAACATGGATCCCCTTGACACTGTCATTGCTAGTAAGCTTTCTGCACCCGCTTTCCAAAATCCAATCACCCCTTTGATTTATCCTGTTATGTCTTCATCCATGCCTAATCATGTTGCTTATGCTACCTTCGACAAGGGATATCCATCATATCCTTCATCTACAACATCCTCTTATCTTAATCCCCCGTCCACATCCTCCTATCTCAATCCTTCATCCGCATATACCCACTACCCTAATCTTCCATACCAATATGCTCACCCTAATCTACATTCACACCTTCCTACCCTAATCCTACATTCACACCAACCTATCCTAATCTAACATCCACACCTTCCTATCCTAATTGAACATCCACACCAACCTATCCTAATCTAACATCCACATCTTCTTATCCTAATCCGACATCCACATTTCCCTATCTCAATCCGCCACCTCAATCTTCCCATCCTAATCCACCACCCGTAGCCTCATGTCCTAATTCACCATTCCAATCCCCCTATCTTAACCCTTCATCTAATCTTAATCCCCCATCTATTCTGAATCCTGCATCCAATCCCATTCCCCTATATAATCCTAGTCCACCAATCTCTAGTCCTAATCCCTCACCAATCCATAATCCTTCATCCACTCCTACCACACCATCTCAGCCTAGAGTATTCAATTTTCTCACTCCAGAAGTTCTCCAAGGACTTATAACAAAGAAGACATCTCCCACTCCACACCTTGAAGTTGTGGAATCATGCCATCCCAAGCCATCATCCACGGTCATTAGTGACGAGACCCTTCTCCACCCAACACCTATCATTGATGATACCACCCCTAGCACCACTCAAACCGTTGAAACCATCACATCTTCTGAATCCACTGAGCCCCCATCTCCTACCATCACATCTACTGAATCCACTGAACACCCACATCCTACTCCGAGAGTCGTCAAACCCATAGATGACACCCAAATCCAATCCACTAAAATCCATTCCCTTGAGCTTCATGAATCTCCCATCCTTCCATCTCCCCCACTTGTGGAGTCCATTCAATATTCTGCCATTATCATGCCTCCTGTACATGATGAGTCATGCCAAGAGCCTGATCCAAAGCATTCCAACATATCCCCTTCTCCAGATCAAGATCCTACCATCCCATCTAGTCCACCTCAAGATCACAGTCCCCCATCCATTCCATCCCATGATCCCCTTGTCATTCAAGATTCCACTGCTCCATCTCCATCTCCATCGCATGAGCCCACTACCACAAATCCAGATCATATCATATTCCCTCATCCCTCTCCTGATACCACCCATCCAAATGCCGCTACCCCATCATCTCCCTCTCATGATCCCCCATCATTGCCTAAAACTGTTATCCCCACACCGCTTGTGTATCCCCTTGGTACTCTCACATTCTTCCATGGTGGCCTCCTCGTAAAAGAAAAACACAATGTATATACCACCCATCATCCTCCACCTGATAATGGACTCGCATCATGTTTTTAGAATAACACAAATCCTATCATCGATCACATGCTCAAGAAAATGAACTATCAAGGAAAAGGTCTAGGCCTTCATGAGCAAGGTATTTTAGAGCCCATCCAAGTCAAAGAAAAAATATGTATGCAAGGTCTTGGACCTATTTCCCAAGACTCACAATCTAAAGATGTTGATACAACCTCTAGACATCCTCAACGAGCCTTTTCGAAAAGAAATGTCGGCTCTTCCCATCGCTCCACTAGATCATATACTGCCATCCCTCCTCCTCTATCGTATCACCTCAAAACAACCGTCCATATTCCTCCTCATCTGCTCCATCTATTTTAAGTCCTTACATCCCTTTGTCTACCATCTCCCATCCTCCATCTACTCTGTCCATGTTTCCTCCAGGTCCTACGTCTATTCTGGCCCCTATATCCTAAAATCACCTCCTCCATCTCGTCCTATGCATCCCTTCATCCATTCATCACCCATCCATGTCACCCATCATAAACATTCCACTTTCATATCCCATAGTCAGGATAAAAAAAGGCACATATATGCACATCCTCCATCCACATATAATCCTCAAAATCCTACCTCCATCATTCCACATCATCCATCTCCTCGCACCCATCCCATCACTATCAAAAGCACTTTGGATGCTAAAGAAAAAATGCATGAATCTAAACATTTGCATAAATCTAAAACTCCCCATGTCCCCTCTAAAAGACATGGTGAAGAAAAGAAAAATCAAATCCATAGTCGAAATCAAATCCATCGGCTGCAAAGGCCCACCAAAGCAAAGATCAAAACCATGTGGATCCCAAAAAAAAAAGATGTCATGTCTTCCAATGAAGCATCCATTACAACATCCAAAGTTTCTAATCCGAAAGCTAATCATACACCCCCTTCATCTCCTAAATCTATTTTGGGTCCTTATGTTCCAAAATTCACCATCTCATCTCCTCCATTATCCTCACATTCTCCATCCATTAATCCTCCTATCATTTCACATACATCACCATATGTGCCAATGTTGGCCCTGAACTCACCACCCCATCATTCTATCCATACCCTTTCCACCATCCCATCCATTACCCCACGTATCTCCCCTCACAAATCCCTTTAATTCATCCTCTTGCATAATCCATTTATCCTAATAAGGTTGTACCAACATCCAATAATCGCTTCAAACATGGGCTCTTAATACCTCATATAGAACTTGATGCTTGAGTCCTTCATCCATATCCTTATCGCGTATCTTCTCAATCCCCTTATCCACATCCCTATCCTTATCTATTTTCATCCCCCTGCTATCCAAAAATCCAAAAAAGTAAAAAAAAAGTCAAAAGTCAAAAGTCAAAAGTCAAAAAGTCAAAAAATCCAAAAATTCAGAAAAATAAAAATAAAATAAAATAAAAAATAGTAAAGAGAAATAATTCGTCCAATGGTGAAAACTTGGCAAACAAGTGCCTTTGATAAGTACCATGATGAGAACCTAGAAAATAGGCATCATGCATAAATCCCCATCTACACTTGGGGGCAACTTTCTGATATGCATTCCATCCATTCCGCTATGCTTCCTGCTATGCACCCATCTTATTGCTATATGTCATTTTCATTCATCCCCTCCATCCTACCTATCTTAGACATCCTGCTTGGCATATCTCAGCCTCCTTGTGATCTTGATAGTGATAGGGGCAAACATATAAACATGCTTTGGACACCTCTTAGCATACATTCCCCTCATCCGCACACTATCCTAATCCTCATTCGCACTCGTCTACCTTCCTTATCCACCCATCATGCTACCTTCAATCTCCCTACCTTTACCATGCATCCTATCTTCATCCATCTCACTCCTTTATTTTCCTATCCTTCTCTATTGCATTCTTCATGCCTCCTCGCACATGACATAGCTAGAGTGGGGGAATCTATCTTCCTTTGTGATATAGTCCTTGGAGACATCATTCCTTCCATCAGAGCAATCCCTTCCATTTACCTATCCTCATCTCCTTATCGTTATATCCATCTCCCCGTCCTTATCTTTTATCCCTCCAAACAATCTTTATATCGATCTTCCTATCCTTCTATCATAGCACCCCTTTTCCTCTATCCATTTGGTCAACTTTCCCTCATCCAAATCCTTATCTTCCTATCCATCAATCCATCCAAACAATCATTTTCATCCCCCCATCCTCTATGCTCATCCCATCTCATAATCTCTTGTCATTTGTATCTAGCTATAGGCTACTCCCCACACAATCCAATGCCATCTATCTTATCGTCATCACTTCCGCTTCTTTTGCACATCTTTTCAATCTCCTATCCTTTCTCATCATTCATCTATCTGTCTTGTCATCCTCCCACTTCATCTTTGTTGATTTGGATAACTATCCCATCCTTGAGCTTTGTGTCGTCACCATCCTCCGATCCAATCTAATAGGTCTATCCTGTCCCATCGTGTCAGTCCAATCATTTTATCCCCTTATCTAGGGTTATCTCATCATCTTTTGTGCATCATTTTTCTTTGGCCTTTTGCTGAACTACGTTGCCCCTGCGCTTTCACGTAGGCAAGGTCGATCATTTGATCTGCCCCCGGGGCTCTGTCCATCTGATCCTTTATCATCTATCATCAGTCTTTCTGCTCTGTCCATCCATTCCTTTATTGCCTATCATCGGTCTTTCTACTTTGTCCATCTGCTCCTTTGTTGTCTATCATCGATCTTCATTGTCCACTTTTCTCCTTTTCTCCATCCTATCTTTATCATCCATCGAAATCTCCATCATGGTCTGTCGTCAGCCTTTTATTGAACTACAAGGGCTCTGTGCTTTCACGTAGGCAAGGCTAATCTTTGATCGGCCCCCGGGCCCCTAGGTCACTGGGATGTGTTAGTCTCCTATCTTGTGTCATGTCATTGAGCTATGCCCTTATCTAGCTGGTTCTTAACAAACAAGATCTACTTGTATCAGCAGATCCAATCAGTTTTGAATATCCGATGTCATATCGGTCTTTCAGTTTAGTATCCATCATCGGTCTCAATAGGATGCATCCTTCCTAACAGACCTCATCAATCCCATCCATCCCCTTGATCCTATGGAAAAGGACGTTTGAAATTGATTATGATCTTTTGATGCTTTTGGTTTTTGTTTATCATTTGAGCTCCCTATCATCACTTGTCATGGTCGCCTTGATTCATCATATCATGGTGTGCTTTGACTAGTCAACATAGGGGCATATCTTGCTCTTTTCTTTATTGTTGTCTTCTCAGTTGTCCCACGTAGTACCCACCTTGAGGTCTTGTGTTACGCTGGGGCATCCTTGTCTGCTTGTGGTTATCCCAATACCTAGCCCGACCAAGGTCATCACGACTTTGGGGTGCTGGGATAGCCTTCTTGTTTGTTGTGTTTGTTTCATGCATTAGACACTAATTTTCCTTGGTCCTTTATACCTTGGTGTATCGTGTCTTCTTCTATAGCAAAAATCAGTGCTCCTAACGATGGAAAATTGCATTTGGATTGCATTTCATCTCCATCCTCTCATCTATCAAAATCCCCCCATCCATTTATCCTTCACTCTCCCCTCCCAATCTCCTACCGCCTTTTCATCCTTTGCATCATCTTCCTCGTACACCCCTTGCATCATCTCCTCCATTTCTAGAGCACACCTATGTTCTATTGAAGCCACACGTACTCTCGAGGGGCATCCTTCATCCCTAATTTTCATCATTTTTTCCTTCCTAGTCACTTCTTTGAATGACTGGGGCATCTTTCCCAATCTAACCATCTTTTTCTAGGTTCTATGTTTTAATATTCTTTGAAATTATGCTACTTCGTAACACCATCTCAAAGAGGGGAAAAATGTAGACACACCTAAATTTGGACACTTAATTTATCCAAATTTATCCCTTTTCATCTAAACATCCCTTTATCCGCATTAATTAAGTAATATCACTATTATTTAATTAATACCTCTAAAATTCTTCTAATCCCTAAGGTATCTAGTCAAATAATTAAATACCTTCCCCTTCATCAAATGAATTAAATAAATATGAAATTTATTTAATTCCTCATATGTCACATCCTCCATCATTTTATTTAATCCTAATCCATCTTCCAATCTCATCATTAGGGATTTGCACATGCCTAATCTTTGATTAGGATGTGTCACATCCTCCAACTTTTGCAAATTGGTCTTTAATCTCTCTTAGCCACCTAACCCTCCTATAATCCTTCATTAATTAGTCTAATCAACCTCTCAAAGAATTTCCTTAAATTTCTATCCTTCCAAAGAATGTTAAATCTATTTTTCTCTTTCCTATGTGATCTTTGACTTGTCAAGCATCAAGTCACATGAATTCTTCCTCAATCTCCCACTTGCCTCTAATATGTCTTAATCAAGTACTTCTTGTAATAACCTTAATCACTTAATTAGGTCAACTCTAATCTCCATGTCATAAAAGTCATAAGTCAACCCTATTAAATGCTTTTTTCTTTGGAGAAGGCACTCCATTCCCCATGTCAATTTTTAATTCACATTTAATCCCCCAATGCATTCCTTAGAATTTAAAATTCATTTTCTTATCCCCATGTGAATATTTGAAAAATTTTTAATTCCTCACATGTCCTCTCACCCACATGGGGACAAGGACTTCATTTATGAGGAGATCTTGTCCCAATCCCAAGGTACTATGTACTACCTCCATGTCATGTACTCTCCTTCCAACTCATGTACACATCATCTCTTACAAGCCACTTCACATGCCACATGTCAAGATGTGAGGGCTTGTGAGTTCTCATCTCACCTTAGCCCTATATCTTGATCTTGGTGGCTCAATCTCAACCGTCCATTTTTCTAGAGAATTCCAAAATCTCTATAAATACCCCCTTTTTTCTCTCATTTTGGAGAGATCATTCATGTTAGCCAAAATCTTGCAAATTTTTTTCTTGAGCCATACTTAGCCAAATTTTCATATTTGCATCCATTTTCACTTGTTTTCCCATCCTCATCTCATCTTATAACTTGCATCCCTTGCCATCAAAGGAGCATACAACATCGAAGATCGAAGGGCCAACCAATGGACAACTCAATAAGGTGAAATCTTTCATTTTGCTTAGTTTAGTTAATCATTAGGCCAATCTTGAGGTGTAGGGTGTTTTTAGTTGTTATTTTCTCTCTTTGGTTTGCTGCTCACATTCTAATAAGTATTTTCGCCCTATCACAGTACCCACATGCAAAAACACAACAAAGAGCTAAAATACCCACAAGTTTTCCAACAAACGATAGTCAAACAAGAATATGCACAAGAAAAATCCAAAACCTGACTAACATTTCATGAATTAGCTATGCATTCACTGCATGTGCACCCACATTACACAAGACATTGCCAAAAGCGTTCAGTTTTCCCTATAACGCTTCTAGTTATTAAGTATAAAAAACAAATAGAAAGGCCACTCACTAGTTGCAGACCATTACCACTATAGAGAATGAGAAATGTCGAACATGGCAACTCACAACCACAAACACGCAAGCTTCTCAACAAATAGTAAACAAACAACATGCAAATTAACCAAGCATTCTCTGCTTATCTTCGCATCAGTTGTCCAACACATATCGCGAGGTTTGCATTTGATGCATTAAACATGCATTTACTGTTTCAATACCAACTAGCCCGCCGCCAAAACTCACACTACATGCATCCCCGATTAAATATTTGCCTCAATATAT
This sequence comes from Sequoia sempervirens, assembly GCA_007258455.2. Classification (NCBI taxonomy): domain Eukaryota; kingdom Viridiplantae; phylum Streptophyta; class Pinopsida; order Cupressales; family Cupressaceae; genus Sequoia; species Sequoia sempervirens. The sequence goes on along the minus strand of VDFB02285748.1, from coordinate 8,157 downwards.
AATGTTCCCCACCATATATAAAGTTCCCCTATTTTCCTATTTTACTTAAAGCAAAATGAAAAATTGACCTACTCAAACCAATAGAAAAAGAGATAAATCATAATTTTCCAGCACAAAAAATATGCGCTTAAATCGCAACTATAGGGAAAAGATAAAAATATTTTAAACAAAACAATTTCATTGGCCAAGTGGCTAATTCAAAAGCAAATGCATCGATTGCAATAGTAAACCTGCCTATTGGCAAGAACTAATAATAATCTACCGTATATATTTTTTAAAATTATATAAAATAATTGAAAGATATGCAAGGTTAATATTTTTTGAAAGATAATTATGTGGGGAGATTGGTATAGATAATGACAAATAATTTAAACAAAAATAAAATTTTAATGTGAAGTTCTATTTGTATATAAAATTAAGTAATATTATTTATAAATATAAAATTCAAAACAATAAAATTAAATTAAAACTTATAATGTTATCAATATTTTTTTACTAGTTATTATGATATCTTTCTATTATAAAAAAAATGAATAAAATTTTAATGTGAATTTCTATTTGTATGTGAAATTAAGTAATATTATTTATAAATATAAAATCCAAAACAATAAAATTATATTAAAACTTATCATGTTATCAATATTTTTTACTAGTTATTATGATATCTTTCTATTATAAAAAAAAAGAATAAAAAGGGGAAAAAATTATTTAATCAATAGAATCCTGCATAGCAATCAAAGAATCAGACCTCATCTAATAGGGGCCCAAGAAGCCCACCCTGCAATATAGGAGCAAAGCACATAAAAAGCCAAACCAATTGAAACCCAGTGAACACACCCCATTACCCATGCATATCCTCATGAATTAGCCTCTTCAATCTTTGGGAACAATCCAAGGGAAGATGCTCTTAGCCACCAACATTCTAATTACTCCTATGCTCAAAAGCACATTTTTCCAAGCAATTGGCAATACTATTCCACTCCTGTGAGATGTGGACAAAGGAAACCAAATACAATGAATTGCTTAGTCAATGAATTTGTCAATCCACCGAAGCCAACTATTAATTCACTCCAAAACTCTGCTTATTCAATGTAGTAACAAGAATTTGAGAGTCTGAATCATACATGACCTTGCACCAAACAAGAGCACAACCCCTTTCTAGAGCAAAAAGGATAGCAAGAGCCTCCATACGCTTATTAGTTTTTTGACCCTCATAGATGGAGAACAAGAAAATTGCAACACCCAAACTATCCCTCTTAACACCTCCAACCCCAACATGAGATACCAACAGGAGGCAAAGTTCATCTACCCCCTCTCTAAATTTTCCTATTGGGGATCCACTTCCCCCTTGAAAAAGAGGTCCTCAATCCATGCCCAACTAATTCCAATCCTTGCATCACCTCCACCTCTCTAGACTCTAAAGGGATGTCCACCTCACACTTAGCATGGATAATCTCCTGAGTCATACCAATAATCCTCTGCCATAATTATTGAGCCATCATCTTCTAGCCCTGAAAGATTTTATAGTTCCTTTCCAACCAGATTTTCCAAAGGATGCAAGATGGCCCAATATTCCAAGCCACCTAAAGAAAGAAAGCCTTAGCAAGTGGTCTCCCTAAACTCTTCCAAAAAGAACAAGAGATGAAACATGCACACATGTTTGTTTCCAAACATCCCATCAAAAGTTTCAAATGATCCTAGAAAATGAGCACTAAAAAAACAAATGTGAAGAAGATTCCTCACTGCTACCACATACAACACATACAAACGGCCTCTGAAAACTCTAATTTTGCAAATTATCCCAGGTGAGACACCCATTACGAGCTACTAACCAAAGGAAGAAGTTGAATTTAGGCCAAGAAAACTTATTCCACACATTCTTCCACCAGGGGACTTCATCCCCCCATATTTCTATGGATCCAATTCTTGATATCCAGTAACCACTGAGTACACCCCCTAGGATCTAGACTTTGAGCCAGGATATCGCTCTTCATCAAAGAACTACAAGCTCTACCTACTAAAATCTGAGATAACTCTTCTAGATCCTTCGCAGAGTCCCCAAGCAACCACTCGTGAGAATCCTTCCACTTAAACACACTCACCTGTCCCAAACTCTTAACAACTTTGAAATCTTGTACCCTAGTCCAACTAGCCTTTAAGAAGTGAAGAAAAAGAGACTGTAAGTGTGGATACAAGGTCATGATTTGGGGATAGCCATCCCATGAATCAAACCAAAAGAGGGCCCCAGATCCCCTGTTGTAAATCTAAATAAACCCTGCTTGATTAAGCTAGCACCCTTTTTAAGAGTGTCCCAAATCATAGACCCCTTACCTAATAAAAAAATCCTAAGCATATATTCACTTTCCACTCCCCTCAAATACTTAGAAGAAAGGATCTTAGCCTAAGCTTGATCTTGATTAGTGCACTTGGTAATCAAGGCTTGACCAATGAGAACAACCTATTGCAATCCAAGGCCACCCTCTTGTTTTGGTCTACATATAGTCTTCCACTTAACCAAACTCCACTTTGATGAGGCTATATTACATGCCCATAAAAATCATTTACAAAGAACATCTAGCTCCTTAATAAAACTTAAGAGAGAAACTTGCAATAAGCACCTATAAATAGGAAGCACTTGAACCATAGATTTCAATAAAATCACTCTACTAACAAAGGAAAGCCGCCTAAATGTCCAATGGTTGACTCTTCCATGAAACTTATCAAGCACATTTTTCCAGGTCCACCTAGGCAAGGGGCCAGTAGAGAGGGGAATACCCAAGTACACAAAAGGAAGAGCACCAATATGAAAATTGAGAATCCTTTTTATTCTAGACCGAATAAGAGGAGGGGTATTGAAGAAAAAAATGGAAGAATTTGCTTCAATAATTCTCTACTCCAAAGTAGTGAGATAGATATCTAAGGCACGCCTGAAGTAGGTCGCTTCTCTTATTCTTGTGACTCCTATCAAAGTAGTGTCATCCACAAATTGTAAGTGAGAATGAGGAGGAAATCCATCACCCCAAATCCACCCTTGAATAAGCCCTTGTCTCACACAAGCTTTTAAGATTCTTCCCAAGCCCTCAACTATAATAATAAATAAATAGGGTGAAAAATGGTCTCCTTGTTGAAGGCCCCACAATGCACCTATTGATGTTTTTATCACCATTTAATATAAAATTTCCTAAATTCTTTTTACAAGCTTTTTAGGTTTAGGCACCAAGTATTTTTGTGAGAGGGAAAAAAAGTAAATTTTGTTTATTTTTGAGAATGTCAAGATACACCAACGTGTCTTGAAGAAGTTTAGGGTTTTTTGTCACTGGTATTGAAAAAGTCAAATTAAAGCTCATGGCATGGTGTGAGGATAGCAATTTCTTGTTCCATTGATCAACCACATTGCAGGACTTTGATAGGTATCACCACATCTCAGGGATATACAGAGGCTCGTGAGAGTTTCTAGGAGTTTGTTGAATGTCTTATCTACATTGTAAAAACTATAAGCTTTCCATCATACTTTACCAAGAATGATTTATATGACACAAAGCTTTATATTCTATAGTTTTTTGGGTATAAGAGAGTTTTGAAATAGAGAGGTTGATTAAACTCTATGGGTTTAAAGAGTTTTGGGAGGGTTTCTTTTAAGTATATAGGACTAGTGTCATGGATTTAACACGAACAATCTGTATATTGTCCATCATCTTTAAGTATTATAGTGAATGGAGTTACTAAGTGTTCAAAACTCTTGACAAAGTCTCGAACCACATACCCATATCTGAGATATGAAATTCCTAATAGGAAGAAGAAGAGTGTTACAGTCATACCAAGACAAATGCCAGTTAAGAACAAAATAGTTTGAAGAATTCCCATGAATTAGAAGAGCAGGTTACATGAAACCACATGCGTAGTCTATGGATAATAAGCACAAACAAAAAGACAAATTTGTATGGAGTTTGCAACAGGAGATAGTGTTAGAGGAATTTATAGGTAGTTCAACTAAGGACACATGTCATTTTTTGACAAAAGATAGTGCTCATGGAATGTTCAAAAATATAGTCTATTGGTTTTCTAGTAGAAGGCAGTGGTCTTCAACTGTGAGAGTCCAAATGCAGAGTAGGTCAATGAGAAGACAATAGATAGTGAAAAGCTCAAGGATAACAAAAAAATGACAGCTGATAAGCAACATGACAACAAGAAGAGTAAATGAAAGTCCTATGAATGAAAGATATTTCAATCATATTGAGAGAGTGATGGATTTGCACAATGCACTCTTCAACAACCCCACACAGATCAGTCTACAATGGATAGTGGTATAAAAGAGATTAAAATCTCTTGAATGCATAATATTACATGAAAACTTTGGTAGGGCAAAAGGTAGTCATGAAAGAGTTCCTTATCTATATAATCCATGTGAAGATAGTCAAATAAGTGTTGTGGGGGACAATCATCATGAAGTTATCAACACACAGTCCTAAGGTCTTTTTCATTTGATGTGTTAATGGAAAATCCTTAACGTGTCAATGAGAAAAAACCTTGATTTGTCGGTGGGAAAAAACCTTGACGTGTTAACGGAAAAAAATTTGGGCAGATGCCTTGAACCCCATATCTTGTTACGAGTGTACAACATTTGCATGATTAGTCGCCACATACCAACATACATCTTGTCATAATAAAATCATATATAATTGTAAGGTTGGGACACATTTTCCCAAAATCTCCCCTTTCCAGAGCACCTTGCAAGGCAATGTGAGAGTTGTGTCCGTACCTGCTAATAATTACTAGGGCGAAAGGCCGCAGATCTCCAGAACACCATCTAAACTTCTCTATGCTCCCAGGCTTGGTTAAAAAATTAACAAAATTCATCAAAGTCTCTACCTTAACCTTCACCCTCCATCTTCAAATCAATGGCGGTCAGTGGTGGACGTGGTCAGTGGTAATCGCGGCACCGGCCGCCGACGTGCGTCAATCCGGTGCTGGCCGTGATGGGCCGTGATGCAATTGCTCGCCGTCGCCAAACGCCGAAACTCAAAATCGCCAAACGCGTTTATCTCAATTGCAGGTCTCGCCAGGTGTAAAGGCCGGATGCGTAAAACCTGTTTTATTCGTCAAATCTCTATCTAAATAATCCAATAAGAACCTGCAGTGACCATGTCTGTGTATATCAAACCTCTATAAAATTGAGTTGACATACTTGCTTTGGCCAAGCCATAACTTTTTGTTCACTCTATCTCTTTTAATTTACATCCCAAGAATATGTTTAGCTACACCAAGATATTTCATTTCAAATTTAGTAGTAGGTTGATATTTTAGTTCTGAAATCATACCTTTCCCTCCACCAATAAATAACATATCATCAACATATAATGTAATAAACAAGAAATGATCACTATTAGTTTTATAATAAATACAATGATCCGATTTAGAATGCTCAAATCCCAAACTCAACACATATGTATGAAATTTTTGGTACCACATCCTTATACTCTATTTTAAGCCATACAAAGATTTCTTCAATTTGTAAACCAAATTACTTTTACCTTTCACCATGTAGTGCTCTAGATGTGTCATATAAATATCCTCCTCCAAATCACCATGAAGGAAAGCAGTTTTCACATCCATTTGCTCAACCTCTAAATCATAAGCAACATTTATAGAAAGCAAAAATCTAACAGATGTCATTTTTGCAACAAGAGAAAATATCTCACCATAATCAACACCCTCAACTTGAGAGTAACCCTTCACAACCAACCTTGCTTTGTACTTCTCAATACCTCCATCTAAACCAATCTTTTTCTTGAAAACCCATTTACAACCAAAAGGTTTTCGTCCTTTAGGAAATGGTACAATATCCCATGTATCATTCTTTTTTAAATATGTCATTTCTTCATCCATATCAATCTTCTAGGATTTTGCATCATTCATACCCAGTGCCTCTTCTACAAATTTGGGTTCATCCATGTTAGTATTCAAAGAAAAAATACATCTCCAATCATCAGGTGAATGCCTTTCAGGTGGTTGTCTATGCCTTGTAGACCTACGAACAAGCTGAGTCAGAGGTTCTTCCTCCTCTTTTGAAAATCCAGAGCTAGATGAGCTCTCCTCAACTTATTGTCTATCCTTGGGCCTCGATTCAACTTTCTCAAGTGTAGAAAGAAATTGAATCACATCTTCCTATTTACTTTGTTCTAGCTACAATGTAACAAAAGAAGACTTAGTTTCTCTAAAAATAACACTTCTACTATGTATTACCTTTTTTGCAATAGGATCCCAAATATTGTATCCTTTCACACCATAACTATATCTGATGAAGATACATTTCACAACTTTGTTCACTTCTCCTTTGGCACATGTGCATATGCCTTGCAACCAAACATTCTAAGATGTCTTAATGAAGTCTTGCGACCCGACCATGCCTCTATAGGCATCTTATCAACAAGAGTTGATGTAGGAGACCTGTTAATTAGGTAACAGGAAGTGGCAACAACTACAGCCTAAAACCTTTGTTCTAGGCCAACACCACTCAACATACTCCTAACCTTCTTCATTAGTGTCCTATTAATTCTTTCTACAACTCCATTCTGTTGTGGGGAATACAGAGTTGTCTTCTATTTATGAATACCATAATCTTTATAGAATCTATCAAAACCATTAGAGAAAAATTCAACACCATTATTAGTCCTCAAATATTTTATTTTCCTTCTAGTTTGCAACTCAACCATTGCTTTAAATTCTTTAAATCAACTGAAAACTTCAGATTTACACTATACAAAATATACCCATGTCCTTCTACTATAATCATCAATAAATGAAACATAATATGTGGATTTACCAATTGAAGGAACGTTTACAGGACCAAATACATCAGAATGAATAAGATCCAATACACCACAAGATTTATGAGAACTTGAGTAAAACTGAATGTGGTTTGTTTTCCATAAATGCAATGCTCACATAAATCGAATTCAAGATTACAATCAGACAAACCTTCAACAAGGTTTTTATTTTTCAATGTCCTTAGACCCTTTTCTCCAAAGTGGCCAAGTCTCTGGTGCCATAACATAGTTTTCTCTGCAGGTAACTTTGTCTCAGAATAAAGAGCACCCTTGGGTACCCAAAAGCCATGACCATCTGCTAAAGGTGAAACCCTCAATTCTTATATAGACTTTCTTTTCACATAAGTACTATTGCACTCAATAGTGCATGCATCAAGCTTATACAATGTCCCATTTCTGACACCTCTAGCAATTTCCATATTACCTCTAACCATCTTTCATCTTGTGTCAGAAAATACTACCTGCATAACCACATCTATTAGTTTGCTCACAAATAACAAATTTCGTTCTAATCTAGGGATATGCAACACATCATTAATCCTTTTTATTATACCATCAAGAAAACTGATTTTAAATTTACCATGATCAACAATGTCTAAATGAGAATCATCACCCAAGTACACCTTAGCTCCATCAAATTCTTCATATTCACAAAACCAATCTCTATTAAAGGTCATATGAAAAGATGCACCCGAGTCAATTAACCATACATCATTACCTGCACTAGTTGCTAAAGCTGCAATGAATGTGTTACCATCTTCCTTCTTGGAATCAAAATCATAATCAAATTTCTTCTTTTTCTTCTTTGCTTTTTTGCATTCCTTATGAACATGTCCAGACTTACCGCAGTTCCAACAAATAACTTTGGACTTTCCAAGAGATTTAGATCTCCCCTTGGACTTGGATTTTTCATGCTTCTCATTCTTCTTTCCTTTTTCCTTAGGTCTTCCATGAATATTTAGGGCCTCCTTGGTAGTGATGGATACCTTCCTCCTCATCTCTTTAGAAAGAAAAGAACCCACCACATCTTCAACCTTCAATATAACAAATGTACTCCCAATAGCCATAACAAGAGAATCCCATGAATTAGGCAAAGAACAAAGTAAGATTTGACATTTCTCCTCCTCATACATTTTGACACCAACTGATGCCAATTGAGCCACCAACATATTGAATACTTCTAGGTGGTATGTGATTCGCCCACCCTCTTCCATTCTCAAGGAATACAACTTCTTCCTCAAGAAAATCTTGTTCACTAAAGATTTGGCCTAATACATCTCACCAAGCTTCTTCCATAGTTTCTTTATACAGGTCTCTTCATGGACATTAA
>VDFB02285747.1:40827-60359 GCA_007258455.2 Sequoia sempervirens | reverse complement strand
CCTTCCTTCATCATTGGCGCGACTTCACATGAGGACGACTTATCATTGATTGGTCTCATTTATTTTGAAATATATATTCCTTACTTGGCCGACTTGCTTTATAGAAAGTGGTGCCTCTTCAAATTGTATATATATAGGAGATCACTTATCATTCTGTAATCATCAAGTTCGAATTATTTCAGTTAAGTGTGAATTTCCTTAAGAGCAGGTTGCGAATCTATACAAGGGCAGAATTAGTTATCAAAGAAGTGCAGATTATTATCAGTCATTGCATCTGTGTTAGGTGCTGAAGGATGGCCTTGTAATTGGCCTCATTGTAAAGAGATTTGTTGTTGACATTTATATATATAAGTGTGATCTTTGTTGCTGGGTTTTTCTCCCTCAAGAGGAGGGTTTTCCCAGGGTATCTGCTGTGTTATTGTCTGATTTTGAATTAATTTTCTGTGCATATAATCTGATCTTTAAAATTTACAGTGCTTACATTCAATTCATTTTAGCACTTCAAACATACACAAAATACAAAAAAAATAGTTAAGCTTCATCAAGTACCATAGCGTTGTTCATTCCATACTTAGTATAGTTTAAAAACATGGATTCATTTTAAATTAATCTTAGATAATTCATTTGTATTGTGGTTTTTGCACTTGAAATAACCGTAAACATTCATTGCAAAACATTGAAAAGAAAACATTCAACTTTCAGGACGATTTACATTTGAGCCAAGTGCTCCCAAACATAGATTACACATTCAACATTCAACAATAAAGCAACCCAACACCAACAAATGCAAACAATCCAAAACTTGCCAATAAATCACAACCAATCAAAAGTACTCAAACCAACGCTCTAGGGAAACCTCTAGGCATACTTCTCTCTTGAGTACACCTGGTATATCACACCCATGCGTCCAAGGGCCAAAGAAGATTGGATAAAGATCACCTTGAGAGAGTTGAGGGAAAACTCGCCTACTCTTGAAATCATCAAAAAAGAACATACCAAAACCATACAACAAACCCAACAAAAAAACAATCAGCAATTGACCATTACGTTAATGCATTTAAAAGCTAAATTTGAGATAGAGACTCTCCATCTTGGCGTCTTCCTCCAAAATGCTCACTGAGAACTTAACACCATATGAACAAAACTGTAGAAACCCTAGGTTTCCCCCTGTTACTGCTCTGGCTGATATTTTTAGGTTTTTTGACGTTTTCTGAAGTTTTGCAATTTTTTTGTGTTTTTGATGCAATAATGAGAAGGTACGATTTTGATAATAAATGGAAATAAATTCAATAAAAATTAAATGGCTTAGGAAATGCAACAATATGGACGCCAGTATCTTTATTTATGCCTTTCTAATGATTTCACAAATTCCCAGATACATATGATGAAATAAATGATGAATTTACAATTTTTAAAGAACCTGGTATTGCTGTTGCAGAAAGTACAGAAATGTACGGCTGGGATAAAGGACGAACTTCTCCCTCTGAAAGATGGTCTCTGCTGGTTCTCAGATAGTAGGCGCCTCCCTTCATGCAAGTTAGAAACCCCAACCAAAGGCGTTCTTTTTAGTTTGATGAGTACGGCTCTTCAAGAGGTACGGCCTGCTGGTACAGTACGGCCTGTCAGATCTGCCTTAAATGCTGTACGGACTTCACTCACAACAATGTCAAGTCTCTGAATATGGTGCGCCAAAAGCAATAGATGGTATCTGGATACAAATAACTGCAAATAACTGAAGGTATGAATTCTCTCTGATGCTCTGTAGTTTACTCTGAATGAGAAAACCTCTGTGGCAATAAATCAAGTGGTATTCCACACTCTCTGAATTGCTTTCCGTTGGAGATGGCTCGTTCCCCAAGGCAAACGAACATGAAACCCTAAGTCTCAGGCTCAGACCAAAAATTGATCAATTTCAAACTCAATAATCTCATAATGCTCTCTTCCCAATGCAAAATCCTCAAATACACTCAAAAGTGCGATTTGCTACAAAATAGGGTTTTAATGAAATATTCATATTTTAATATTTTCAATTCTCCATAGTTTCCCCACTGAATATTTAAATATTATTTAAATGTCAACTGGCCCCCTTTTCATGATGGCGCACCCCTCAAGGAATAAACACTTAAGTTATAATATTAAATTATAACTTTATATTATAAGCGTTAATTAATTAATATTTAATCAATATGATCAAATATTAATATCTCCCTCGTTTCTAACCCGATGATCAATCCGTCTGATGCTAACGAACTCTGAAGTGTTTCCTGATGCCGCCACAGCCAACTGCTAAAAATAGCAGTGGTCCCACACTGCCTGCCAAGAACTGCTAAAAATAGCAATTCTGCAAATATCCTCCGATCGAGCCAGAACGAAAGACAACTGATCAATCCCTGCTGACTGAAGCTGAGCCAAGCTCCGAAGTGACCCTCTATCCAGTCCATTGGCCTACGAGGGTCGTATGATAGGCCAATCCTGTCGTCTGAGAGATGTCACTGAGAAGGGGACATGACAAAAACTCACCATCCCACAAACTCCCCCAACCATCCAAATTGCCATCACCACTCCACAACCAAACAACTTTGTCTTTTATAGAGCACTCCTTCCTCATGAACAAGGTATCTTGCCTAATCGACCACCATTACACTTATTGTTGCCTCATGAACAACAATAGTCAGCTTTATCCTACCAATGGAACCATGACTATGTCTACCATTGATGACTACATGTTACTTATTTACAACCATTAGTGCCTACACAAATATTGTCATTATGAAATGATATAATTGGTGAAGCACTTTGATTAAGTCAAGTTGATAAGCATTGATGAATAACAGTTACAGATAATCAATAGTAGTAGTATTATTCTTTTATTAATAAGCGATAATTATAATTGATGTAATATGTTATTATTATCAATATGATATTATAGATTATTGTAAAATTTAATAGTTATATCAATGGCTTTATAGATTACTAAAAACAGAGCATTAATGTTGCAACTTACAATTAACTATTGTTTTGGCATGGAAAAGGTGTGCATCATCAAAGGAATAAATAAGGGACCTCTTGAAGTTGAAGGAATGAATATAACTCCACCCTTCATATCCATTAGTAACATGCATAATTTTGATTAAACCAAATGAAAATAATCCTTGAATTAAATAATTAGTATTTAATCAATAACCTTGTGACTTGGTGTTGCAATCAAGATTTATTAATGACAAGAGCATAAACCTCGAACTTTTAAAGCCTTGTGGACCACTAAAGTCAGGTGATGAGCATTATTATAAACCCACTACAACCATAAAAGAAAACTGATACGTGGAGGACCGGTGTACAAGCTTTCAAGGAGACAAGATGAACTGAATAGTAAAGATCAGGCGGGTCTGCTATAAAGTCACGAACCCACCTCATTGTGAGACTTTCTGTCTTGGATATCTAGTCCTTAGAATTTTTGGAGTAACAAGCGTATGCTCTTATCCTATGCCTACAAGTGATCTACATAATCAGAAATCTGTTTAGGAATGCTTAAATCCTTGTTGGTTTAAGTATTTAGAAATCCATTTTTGTAATTTGATATGAATATCAATAAAATCATCTTCCAAAAGATTGGTATTAGAGCTCTGGCTTGTTGATATTCTGCTTGCCAGAAGATTCAAGTTACTTCGATTATAATTATTAGTTCTTGAAAGAGACAAAGTAGGACTTCTAGTAGCTGGGAAGATCGCAAACATAAGACCCAACTGAATGTCAGGAGGTCATGTTGAAGGGCATCCGTAAGACAACAGAAGTGTAACGGTGAAGCAAGTACAGAAAATTCAAGAAATAATAACTCATACTCCGTAATTTGTTTAAATGACAAGTAGGTCTATGGATGCAAGTACTTCAGATACTATTCCCATACACAACTTTTGTGAAGATATTCAGATTCTAGTAGATAATAATGGCAATTTTAAGTTTCCTGAGATCAGTATATCACAACTATATCCTGAAAAAGGTATTAAAGCTCGAATGCTAACTACAGTAAGACAATCTGAGCTTAATTTGCAAGTCAAAGGTCTAGGTATCCAACGTGTATAGTTACCCTTCATAGTTCCTAAAGATATCCAGAGATCATGTGATAAGGGCTATTTCCATGTACATTTCTCCTATGTTGATATCATAGTGTATCCCCAAATTAATTATGACATTGGAGTTGAATATTTTGCAACCTTGATTGACACCAAATATCGCATATGGGATTAGGCAGTTGTATCCCAATTCAAAGATGGAAAATGTTCTGTTAGACCCAATTTTACCATTTCCCTTGAAGATGAACATATTTATTTTGCCTTTTGCCTATTAATGCAGATTAAAGGAATAGATCTTCAATCAAGTTATGTATATTGCACCGTAGGAGCTAGGTGTATTTACAAGTTATTGAACACAGTGTTCCCTCCAACTAATTTTCCTCCAAGAGTTTCATATCCAGAAGGTCACTCTTCTCTGACAGACTATGGTCGACACATTGACCATTTAGGGTTTGATATATTTCCTACTATCAAACAATTGATTACTAAAGAAACACCTCACTTCAGAGAATTAGATATTCCTACCCATTTAGGTTTATCTAATTCTTAACTAATCCTTAACATACTCCTGTTGAACAAGCCCCTGAGCATGAGCCTAAGCCTGAAAGGATCTCTCTAAAATCTCCTAGATCCTATTTCATGACAAAACCAATTCCTCATTATAATAATAAGCCTTACAATGATTATCTTCCTAACAAAGCTTCAAGCTCATCATTTGTCCCACAAAATACTTAAAGAAGACAAAATACTTAAGTAATAATCCCCAGCTGATGGATATGTTGGCTTGATGAGTCACTTTAAAACTAGCTTTAACTCCTAAGGAAAAAGAGAGACAACAAAGGGAAGGAGATAAAAATTAGTAAAATGCTAGAAAAATCAGCCATGATAAAAAGAATATTTACATAGAAAAAAAGCAAATAAGAAAACAAAATTCCTAGAATTTGAAGAGGATAAGTCCGCTAAGAAAGAAGAAATAGAGGTATATGAGCCAAGCAGGTAGCCTACTCCAGAATCCTTTACAATAATCAACCAAGATTCTAAACTATGGGGAAGATATGAGTCGAGGCTTCACACCAAAATAGGAAAACAAAAAAACTCTGAAGCCCAAAGGAATCGGATTGCACAATGGCAGATATCTGTGCAAGAAAACATTGATGACTTAGCAGTAGATGTTTCTAATACTCTGTCAATAATTCAAGATATTCAAAAAAAGGTGAATAAAACTGACAAAATTTAGTTATCAGTCTTATAATGAATAACTACTGTAAGACAGCATAACCAAATTTTAGACACCAAACTAAGCCAATTTCAAAACAGTCAAACCAAAATAAAGGCTAGTCTAGAACTCATCAAAGAAGAACATAGCAACAATAATAATAAGCTGCAAGGTGAATTTAATGATAATAAGGCTATGCTAGATCATGTATTCAATAAATTGGACAAAATAAGAGCCTATGTGAAAAAGATCATAGCTACTTAGGCCAGAAAAGATAGCTTTGAAGAAGAAAGAGGTAAAGCAATCTATCCCAAAACCAAAATTAATCATCCAAAGAAGACTATTTGATGATCCTGAAGAAAAAGCCAATCCCACCAAAAGTAAAGAATCTTTAAAAGCTATTATTGAAAAGAAAGATTGGCTTAAAGAAATAGGAATTACAGAACAAATAGCAGAATCAGTCTTTGCAAAACAAGATGAAAGTTCAAGCTATGAATCATTACATGAAATAGAGTTAGATCTATATCTGAACACAGCAATGAAGATGAAATGGAGATAGACTTGAAAATGAATCTTGATCATGAACCAAAAGCATGGGAATTGTATCCCAAGATAGACATGGATGGTCTAAATGAAGTTAAAAAGGAACCATTAGAAAAAATATCCATCCAAAACAGATGAGACATAACTCAACACACGAGTTTATTCTAAACATTGATAAGCTAATAGACCCATATGATACCATCGATAGTTGGTGTGATACATCAAGAAAATTGTTTGAATCAAAATCCTCTTGGTCTAATCAGCAGAAGGTTCATTATGCATAAAGATAATTTTCTGGAAATCTCAGAGATTGGTGGGAAGGACTAGCAGAATATGGTCCTGAAGTTGAACAAAAATAAATGAAGACATAGAAATTCTGAAAACAGAAAGTATGGGAAGAGAGGATATTGTAGAAGCAGGAATGCCTCAGTTAAAGTTTTGTCTTTTAGATCAGTTTTGTGTTAATAGAGTGAATAAGGTCAAAGAAGCTTCTCAGATTTTGTAAAGTTTAAAGTTGAGAAATTTGTCTTTGTTTCATCAGTATGATTTGGTTTCTGAAAAGTATTTGATGGCTGCTAGACTACAAAATGACCATGCTGCAAAGTGATATTATTTGAATTCTCTTCCATGCAGAATAGGTGAATGGAGTGAAACATATGTTTCCAAGAAGAAAAATATGAAGGTAGAACAATGCAGTTTCTCAAAACTAAAAAACTTTGTAGCTTCAAAATTGCAAACTCGATGTTTGATGAAAGTGTAATATCCCTTTCCGCATAGTGAATGTTTAAGAGGAATATTTCTAGCCTTTTCTATTCCCGGAGGTTAGAAATAAATTAAACAATAAGGGAATATGAGAATAATTAAATTGAGGCCAAAAAGTTATTTCTCATTCACTAGGCGACCCAACATGGGGGTTAATAAATTAAAAAGAAGCCTAAGTCTACTATTCTGGAAAAGGACAATTTATTAAAATGGAGATAAGATCTTTTTGGGGATCAATGGCTTTTTGAGAAAAAGGATAACAGGCATCGATGGAGTTGAGGAAGCATTCAAAAAATCCATTTTGATTTTATTTCTCTACTCGAGCTATGAAGAAAACTTTCACCAGGACGAAACCCCTGAGCTGAATGGGACGTAAACCCCAAATCTTTGAATGATATATTCTGGAACGTCTGAAATTTTTGTGTAAGATCATTGAGTAAGGTTTGCTGAAGGTGTTTGGGACAAATGGAAGCTAACTGAGCCAATTCTAGAAGGACGTGTTGCCTTGAGTCTGAATCACTGCATGTAGCGGATGATACGTGGCCTGTTTATCAAAGAACAGACACTTGCTGAGTTTCACATGGAGCTTGGAGGTTGATTTATCTATTTGCAGCTGTTGGAGAACTCTCAAAATCAAGGCGTGGCTCCTAAAAGAAATTCTGGGTGCAATATCAAATGTTCTGTATCTCAGACCAGCGTAGTCTCCAGGTTCTCTGTTTGCTTATGCTCTGTTGTTCATTTCTGCAATACTGTATGTAAGGAGTTCCATTAGTTGTTCTAAGTTAATTTCTATGCATGTTCTCGGGCTGCACTATAAATCTGGGCGATTCTCAAGTCAAATAAATTGTAATGAAAATTCAGAGAAAGTTCTTGATTACATGCCTTTTCATTTTATGAAGTTGTTCATTATTCCTGCAATATTCTGAGTGTTTTTTTGTAAAGCATAACCTCTATTAAACTGGAAATTTTCAAAAACTCTTCATACTTCTGGGAAAGTATATTAAAGTGGTATCAGAGCTGGTAATCTTGCCAGCCTGTTGGGGTTTCTGCATTGCATGTCAATTTGAAGGATACCCAAATGATTGCATGTTGCTTTTTGATCAGTTGGTGAAAGTGGGTTATTGCATGTCAGTTGATTTGATTCTATACACTCTTAGAGAGGTAGGATCACACGGATATTTCACCAGAAGCAAGTCAGGACAGCAAGAAGAAGGGCCTGATTTTATCCCAGCTGAAGCTGAGATGGGTGAAAGAAGGGGTGAAAGCCCGCCAAGGGATTTGAATAATCAGCTTGATAATTTCTTGACCACCTTTGCCCAACAGCAGCAGCAAATGCTACAACAATTTCAGGATCATATGATCACAGCCATGGGTCAAATGAGAGGGGACCATGCAAGATCGAGAAGATCAGGTAGTGATCATAGCAAAAGCGATGTTGGACAAGGAAATCAGGGTAGAGCAGCCTCTAATGCTGTTAGGACAACGAGCACAAGGTCTGATTGGCCTCTACATCCTACCTTTGTGCCTAGGCAAACTGAAGAAGAAGCCATTTCGGAGTTGGAGGAAGAGACACACATCACGGATGATGTTATGGTGGCCTACAATGAGTACCGAGCTCTTCCACCTGAGGTGAGACAACTAATTAATCTGAATCAGTTTATGAACCAGCGGAAAGATAAAGCCAGATTCAGATTGAAAAGGCAAGACAGGGGACTCAAAAGACAAACCAGTCAAAGCACTCAACCCAAGGAATAAAAGGAAGCATTGAATAAGGTTCCTTTCCCGACCTTCAATGGAAGCAAGAAGATAAGTGCCAGATCATGGGTGCATAAATTTGACACATTCTTGTCTTTGTAACCGATGGAGGAAGATAAGGCTATACAATTTGCTACGATGCATCTAGAGGGTGTAGCATATGACTGGTGGCACCATGGGTTGGTATCACAGGATCATGCCTTGATATGTTCATATGAGGAGCTTGTCAATAAACTGATAGCATGTTTTGACCGGAAGGATGTTGAGGTCTATTACAGGGATTTAGCTCAATTGAAGCAGGTTGGTCATGTTGAGGCCTACATCAATGAGTTCCGAAAAATAGCAGTCATGGTTCCTGATATGACTGAAAGGCGAGTTACTATGTTGTTTGTCGAGGGTTTGAGTGACAGATTGAGGGGTTTAGTAAAGGCTCATAAGCCTAGTACACTACATGACGCCATTGGTCTAGCCCTTGACTTGGAGACTACACCTCCCTTCCAACCTCAAAGAAAGACTTTCGGTGGATTTTCATCAAAACAAAAGAGTTTCAATCAGCAAAACAACACCACACCGAAATCTGATCAGGAATCCAGAAATGAACTGCGCAAGAAAAAGTTATGCTTCACCTACAAGGAGCCATTGGAGCCTGGCCACTGTTGCCTTGGGAAAGGCAAGGTTCACTTGATTGAAGTCATCTCAAATGATGAAGAGCAGGATTATCAGGAGACTGGTACTAGAGATGACGGTGTATAGGAGGAGCAGCCTCCACAAGTAGAGTTGGATGATTCTGGAGCTAAGGAGACTCCCAAAGCACCATAGCCTCATTATCGGGAGTCCCTAGACTTCATCCATTCCGTTTGAGAGGTGTCCTTAAAGGACAACACATGGTCTGCTTGGTGGATAGTGGAGCCACACAATTTCATCGATGAGGATCTAGTGGTGACATGTGGGCTACAGGTTGGGTTTTCGGGATTTAATGTGACTATAGCAGATGGGTTTTAGTTGAGTTGCACTAGGATGGTTTCCCAGCTTAGCATCCAGATCGGAGAATACACCTTTACTGATAACTTCTATGTATTGAGTCTTGGTAATATTGATGCAGTTTTGGGTTTGCAGTGGTTGCAGTCACTTGGGAGGTACATTCAAGACTCTCGCAGAATGGAGTTAGAACTTATGGTTGATGATAAAAAGATTGTGTTGAAAGCTATGCCTGATGGTGGTCCTCAAGTAGTGTCAGCCAAGAGGATGGAGGCTTAATTAAGACATGGAGAGGTGGATTGCACAGCACAATGCTTTGTTTATGCCAAGCCTACCTTCAACAGCGAACCACACTATCATGTTGACATCCAAACAGTGCTAGATAAGCATGGGGTAGTATTTGGAGACATTCCTCCAGGACGACCACCTGGTCGCGGGTTTGAGCACGTCATTAAGCTTGAGGAAGGGGCTAAACCAGTTATAACTACGCCCTATCAACACCCGCGCCATTTTAAGGAGGAGATTGAGAATACAATCAAGGAGCTTCTGAGCATGGGACACATTCAACCCAGTTCTAGTCCGTTTGCCTCGTCGATTATTCTAGTGAAAAAGGATGGGACTATGCGCATGTGCATGGACTACAGGTCCTTGAATAAGAAGACAATAAAGAACAAATATCCTATTCCCAGGATCGACGAGCTGCTTGATGAGTTAAATGGGGCTGTGTTCTCCAAGATTGATCTTCGCTCGGGTTATCATCAAATACGAGTCCAAGAAGAACATATTCATAAAATTGCCTTTCGTTGTCACTTCGGACATTTTGAATTCCTGGTCATGCCATTCAAACTCACAAATGCACCAGCCACATTCCAGTCGTGCATGAATCACACATTCCATAAGCAGTTACGGAAATTTGTCTTGGTTTTCTTCGACGACATCTTGATATACAACAGACATGGGATTATCACCTACATCATTTTGATGCAGTGTTGAGTATCATGGAGGCTCAATTGCTTTACGTGAAAGCTTCCAAATGTGAGTTTGGGATGACTGAGATACTCTATCTCGAACATGTGATTGGGGCTAATGGTGTGAAAGTACACCAAGAGAAAATACAAGTGATTCTGGACTGGCCGCCACCGAAGAACATATCAGAGTTGAGAAACTTCTTGGGTTTGTGCTCTTACTACAAGAGATTTGTGAGAGGTTTCTCACAGTTGGCGTCATCTTTGACAGACTTTAATAAAAAAGGTGCATTTCATTGGTCTGAGGAGGCACAGGTAACATTTGACAAGCTCAAGGAGGTCATGAGCTCATGTCCAGTTTTAGCATTGCCAGACTTTACACAGCCGTTTGTCTTGGAGTGTGATGCATCAGGTCAAGGAGTTGGTGCAGTTCTAATGTACAATCGACATCCAATTGCATACGAGAGAAGAAAGATGAGGGACACTAAGAGACTGTACTCCACATATGATAAGGAGATGCTAGCGATTATGCATGCGCTAGCTAAGTTCAGGCAATACTTAGTGGGGACTAAATTTGTGGTCAGGACTTATCACAACAGTCTCAAATGTTCTCTGGAACATAAGGACTTGAACGAGCGGCAGCAAAAGAGGGTGAGCAAGATTCAGGCAAACAACTTCAATGTGGAGTATATTAAGGGAAAGAAGAATATTGTTGTCAATGCTCTTTCCAAAAAACCAACACTTTGCTCTCTCATTGAGATTTCAGCTAATTGGAAATCTCAATTAGTGCAGAATACACCAAAAATACTTTTGCTTGTGATTTGATTGATGATCGGATATAGGATGACAGATATTTAGTAGTCAATGATATCATTTATTATAAGAACAGAATTTATCTTGTGCCAGGATCGAAGTTGAAGGCTGGGATTTTGAGGGCTCTGCATGATACCCCCCTAGTAGGACATCCAGGTTTCTTCAAAACTTATCGTCAGATTCATGAGAGGTTCACCTAGAAGGGATTGAAGGATGATGTGTTACAGCATGTTAGAGAGTGCCTGGCTTGTCAATAGAACAAGTCACAACACACATTCCCTATAGGTCTTCTACAGCCATTGTCGATATCTGAACAGAAGTGGGAAGGAATATCCATGGACTTTATCAAAGGATTTCCATGTGTTCAGGGGAGAGAGTGCATATTTGTAGTTGTGGATAGACTGACAAAATATGCCCATTTCTTTGTTGTATCTACCGATTATACCGCACTTCAAGTGGCAGAATTATTCTTTAGAGAGGTATTCAGGTTACATGTACTCCCCAAAACGATCATCAGTGATCGTGACAACAGATTTCTAAGTATGTTTTGGCAGGAGTTGTTCCAATTGGCAGGTACAGATTTGACACCAAGCACGAGCTACCATCCTCAAACCGATGGTCAAACGGAGATAGTAAATAAATGGATTGAGGGCTATTTGCAGAATTATATTTCGGGGCAGCAGTGTGCTTGGATCAGGTGGTTGTATTTAGGGGAGTATTGTTACAATACCTCCTACCACATGTCAATTGGCATGTCCCCTTTCAAGGCCTTATACGGGTATGATGCCTTATCATTTGTAGATTTGGCCTTTGATGACAGCATGGTCCCTCGGGCCAAGGAGACAATGTAGGACCATCAAGATATTCTCAAGGCATTGAAGGGAAATCTCCAACACATGCAGAATCAACAGAAAATGTATGCTGATAGGCACCAAGTTGAGAGATTATTTGAGGTTAGGGACTTAGTTTTCCTGCGCTTGCAGCCATGCCGGCAATCTTCATTGAAGAAAAGTGGTGCAAAAAAACTTAAGCCACGCTTTTATGGGCCCTATAGGATAGTGAGGAGAATTGCAAGGTTGCATACAAATTGGAGCTTCCTGAGAGCAGTAAAATCCACAATGTCTTCCATGTTTCTTGCCTCAAGAAGGCATTGGGTCAGCAGGTTGTGACATCTCCTGAGCTTCCTCCATTTGATGAAGAAGGGGATTTGGTGTTAGTTCCCGAAGGCATTGCTGATTGGAGAGAGAGAGGAAGCTAAGAAACAAAGTGATTTGAGAATACCTTATTAAATGGAAAGATTTACCAATTGAGGATGCAATATGGGAAGGGGAAGAGATCCTACAGCAACCTAATATGTGATTGTTGGAGGACCAGCAATCTCGGGAAGGGAGGACTGTAATGTCCCTTTCTGCATAGTGAATGTTTAAGAGGAATATTTCTAGCCTTTTCTATTCCCGAAGGTTAGAAATAAATCAAACAATAAGGGAATACCTGATTAAATGGAAAGATTAAATGGAAAGATTTACCAATTGAGGATGCAATATGGGAAGGGGAAGAGATCCTACAGCAACCTAATATGTGATTGTTGGAGGACCAGCAATCTCGGGAAGGGAGGACTGTAATGTCCCTTTCTGCATAGTGAATGTTTAAGAGGAATATTTCTAGCCTTTTGAAATATTGCCCATTAATTTTTTCCAAAATTAACATTCAAATCAGCAACCAAACACTGATTAGCGTTAGCTCCAAAATGTAAACCAGCAAAAAAGATAACTCTAACCAAGAATGTTCACCAAGATCCCAATGTGGGCGAGGTGAGAGCATATGGTCAGAGGATCGTTAGGCATAAACAGAGCTAAAGTACAATTCATCTGCTGGTGCAGGCATCCACAAGCGGTGGGAATACTCCACTTATTCAGTGGGTGAGTTTACAACAATTATTAGGCGGCAAGCCAGCCTTTAAATCCACTCTTCCACTTATTAACGTGGGGGGAATACTGTCCACACAACTACTTATTTTGTGGGGGGAATTTACAATCAAGAAAGATGTTTATTCTAAAACTCAACCACTCAATTGTGGGAGTGTAATCAAGTATAAATTGCAGCAATAAAATGAAATAGCTGTTAGTACTACTAACTAGCTTTACAATGAATAGAAATAGCTGCAAATAAGAGAGATAAGCTTCTAGAATGTTCTTTATCCACACTGGCGGTAAACCATCCAGGGGTTACATATATGAGAGATTAATCATAAGATTTTGCAGCTAATTAAATGACTGGAACAGTACTACTGTTTACAGTCTTACAATGATAAACAACTGCAATTTTCAAGTGTTATTACAATCTTTACAAAGCACAATGAAATAGAAGATTTTTCCACTTGATATCCTCTCAATTAATGAAGCTTAAAACCAAAATCAGAATACTGAAGCAAACTGATATAAAAATCAGCAATCTGGAAATGATTATCATCAAACTGAAAACACATAAAAATAATCACAACTCCTTCACAATACCTCCAGAAGATGAAATATAGCTTGCAAAAGCTCTTGAGAAGGTTGGCGCCCAATTCACAATGATAAAATAGCATCTAAACTCAACCATTAATTTATGCACGAATCCCAATGCTCTCCAAAAAGGTACGGCCTCCTTGCAAGGGCGATTTTGCTTAATAAAATCTGAAACTTGGAATTAAATTTTGATAACCTCCAAATATGGTCGCCTCTATTATAGAAATGCAATGATCAAATACCCAGAACCAAATAAAATTCATACTAAAAGCTGTATACAAAAATCACTTTCAGCCATGATAAACCAGCAACATAAAAACTAGAAATATCTCACCAAAACTCCACAATAATGCTCAATATGTACTTCTGGATGAAGCACACTCTCAATCCACCACCTAGGGAACCATAGTTGCAGGCCCGAAGAATAGAGTAAATTTGCTAAGCTTTTCCCTTAGCCGGATTCTGGATTCATTCCAGCAGCGTAACTTTGCTCTTCAAAAATATGCATAATCAGCTCTTCAAACAGCAGCAATATATAAACTTCAATTGGCAAATGAAGCAACAAGAACTCTTCAAATTCCAAGAAGTTGAATCACTTCAACTTCCAAAAGGGATGCCACCTTTTTGCATTTTACTTTTTGAAATAATATAATATTACTCAACCTCCTTTTCACTTTGCAACAATAAAGCATTTAATAAATTATTAAATGCACAATTGACCCCCTTAATGGCCCCTCTTTTAAAACAACATTAAGTTATTACTCGTAGGCGTGGGGTACAACTGAGAAACATGAAATTTGACTAAGTATAAAAACTCAGTCCATGGAGATAACCAAAACCAATGCCAATACTGAAACTGATGGATAGCAAGATGACTTGAGTTGAGCTGCTAATGATGCTACTGCCAAATTTAGACTTACTAAAAATAGCCAACTGCTATAAATAGTAAGTTCACATCAAAACAATAGATAGCCAAACTGAACACTGACCTGCAAAGGATTGAACTGCTGCTAGACAGATACTGCCAAAAGATAGACTTGCTAAAAATAGCAACTGCTATAAATAGAAAGTCTGCACAACATCCTCTGAACGCCAACTGAGCAATATCTGAAAGAGGAAACCCTAATTTTCCACCTCAGCTTAGCCTACGGATTTCCGGAAATAGGCGAAATCCTATTGAAGAGTGTAGGGCCAAAATGGGGACATTACACCTTTTCTATTCCCGAAGGTTAGAAATAAATCAAACAATAGCCTTTTCAAGAATACCTGATTAAATGGAAAGATGTACCAATTGAGGATGCAATATGGGAAGGGGAAGAGATCCTACAGCAACCTAATATGTGATTGTTGGAGGACCAGCAATCTCGGGAAGGGAGGACTGTAATGTCCCTTTCTGCATAGTGAATGTTTAAGAGGAATATTTCTAGCCTTTTCTATTCCCGAAGGTTAGAAATAAATCAAACAATAAGGGAATATGAGAATAATTAAATTGAGGCCAAAAAGTTATAATTCCATTTAATTTTATTTAATTATTCATTATGACTAAAAGTGGGGCCACTTTAAGTGACAACTTCTCATTCACTAGGTGACTCAACATGGGGGTTAATAAATTAAAAAGAAGCCTAAGTCTATTATTCTGGAAAAGGATGATTTATTAAAATGGAGATAAGATCTTTTTGGGGATCAATGGTTGAGAAAAAGGATAAGATGCATCAATGGAGTTGAGGAAGCATTCAGAAAATCCACTATGATTTTATTTCTCTACTCGAGCTATGAAGAAAACTTTCACTAGGACGAAACCCCTGAGCTGAATGGGATGAAAACCCCAAATCTTTGAATGATATATTCTGGAACGTCTGAAATTTCTCTGTAAAATCATTGAGTAAGGTTTGCTGAAGGTGTTTGGGACGAATGGAAGCTAACTGAGCCAATTCTGGAAGGACGTGTTGCCTTGAGGCTGAATCGCTGCATGTAGTGGATGATACGTGGCCTGTTTCTCAAAGAACAGACACTTGCTGAGTTTCACACGGAGCTTGGAGGTTGATTTATGTATTTGCAGCTGTTGGAGGGCTCTCAAAATCAAGGTGTGGCTCCTAAAAGAAGTTCTGGGCGCAATATCAAATGTTCTGTATCTCAGACCAGCGTAGTCTCCAGGTTCTCTGTTTGCTTATGCTCTGTTGTTCATTTCTGCAATACTGTATGTAAAGAGTTCCATTAGTTGTTACTAGGCGTCTATGATAGTCTTGTCATTCTGAGTTAATTTCTATGCATGTTCTCAGGCTGGACTATAAATCTGGGCGATTCTCAAGTCAAATAAATTGTAATGAAAATTCAGAGAAAGTTCTTAATTACGTGCCTTTTCATTTTATGAAGTTGTTCATTATTCCTGCAATATTCTGAGTGTTTTTTTGTAAAGCATAACCTCTATTAAACTGGAAAATTCCAAAAACTCTTCATACTTCCAGGAAAGTATATTACAGAAAGCTATAGACAACAATATTGCAGATTAAAACTCCACCTGTAACCTCAAAGAATTCTGTAATCATTCAACTAATGAAGAATTTACTGAGTTTGAAGAATTGAAACTGTTTCGAAAACATTGTTCTTGCAAAAAACCTGCTAAAACTAAATCTTTTACAAAAGAAGCAAAATTCACAGGAGCCAGAGGTTTTAGCAATCCTAGAGATCCTAGAAAATTCAGAAGAAAATAAAGAATTTCTCCAATTCACAAGAGAATCTTTTAAAAATTGGGATTTAAACCTCCTCCATGCGTTCTTAGGAAGATACCTGCTCCTAAAAAGGCACCAAAGCATGTTAAATGCTATATCTGCCAGGGACCTCATGACGCCACTGATTGCCCTTGGAAAAATGAACATTTTCCTCAAGAATATGCAGTATTCCGACAAAGTGAATCCATACAGAACTGGGATATTTCATCCTCAATTCAAACATATCAGGATCTAAAAACTCAATATTTTGGACTAATAGAAGTGGTAGAATCATATAATATGGTGAAAGATAAACAAAAGAAAAAATATTCATCTTCTGATGATTTATCTAGTAATGAATATGAAGACTTCATAGAAACACTTTTAAAAGAAAATTTGAAAAAAGTACCAAAGAAATTAGAGGTTGAACAAAACAAAAATTCATACAAAGATTCTGCCACAAGAGAAGAAAGAAAAATTCAGGGCAAGAAACACCTTCAAAGGCTAACAGAGTTGAAGGCAAAAAAGGAACAGATCCAGAAAGAACTCAGAGAATATGCCAAGAAGAATTCTGGATATAAACGAACTCCATGGCAGGTGAAAACTGAAAAGTAAACCATCTGTTAGCAGAAGGAGGAAAGAACATCATAAAAGGTATGATCATGGTTCTAGTGAAGATTATGATGAAAATACTGTGACATTCAAAAAGCTAGATATGCTTATGGATGGTACTGCTAGAATAAAAAGAATGGCTACAGAACAACAGAAACAAATTTAGCAACTCAATTCCTTAGTTAAAGAAATCAAAACAATATTGTTCTAGGCAGATAAGAAATCTACTAGTGAATCTTCATCTCAGTCAGAAGAGGAAGAAAGCCTCAGCTATTTGTCTAGTAAATAACAGTGAGTGTATTAGAATAAGTTTGCTCTTTTCTGAATATAAAGCTCCTGATTTTTATGCCTTTATAGACTGCAGAAAAGGAATAGATCTGAAAGAACTCAGAGAATATGCCAAAAAGAATTCTGGATATAAACCAGCTCCATGGCAGGTGAAAAGTAAACCGTCTTCTAGCAGAAGAAAGAACATCATAAAAGGTATGATCATAGTTCTAGTGAAGATCATGATGAAAATATTGTGACTTTCAAAAAAGCTAGATATGCTTATGGATGATACTGCTAGAATAAAAAGAATGGTTACAGAACAACAGAAACAAATTAAGCAACTCAATTTCTCAAATGAAGAAATCAAAAAGATATTGTTCCAGGCAGATAAGAAATTTACTAGTGAATCTTCATCTAAGTTAGAAAAGGAAGAAAGCCTCGGCAATTTGTCTAGTAAATAACAGTGTGTATATTAGCTATGTTCCAGCTTGTTCAAACTTCATATAACCTTGATTGTCCGGGTACGATCCATTTCGGGTCTAGATACTGGTCTGGTGAAGGTGGGGGTGCGGTGAGGGTTCGGGATTTGCCCTATGGATTCATCTCAGAGAACCCGAAAGAACCTGCAACATTTTTTGTTGTTTTTTCTTCACATTAAGTCACAGGGTTCGCTGATTTTAATCCCTGATTGGTTCTTAACAAGGTGTTCGCGGGGGTGTTTGAAGACTGCTCGCATGGGTTCTGACAAGGGTGTGGCATGCATACTTTCAGCTCCATTCTATTCTCCACTCATCCGGTATACAAAATCTATACACATCTTATGATTTCTATTTATAATCCCATAGTCATAAATTATTTTGAGGCAAAGCACACTGCTCTAGAACTTGAATCGAAACAGCAAAAATTAAATTATTTTCTTTTTGTTTATTGTTGTCAACCCATATTTCCCCTCCAAATTTGAAAACCTTGTCATATTCAATCTCAGTAACTAAATATTTTTTGCTATTGCAAATGCAAATGGTATTTAACCTCTTAAAAATCTTATATACCCTAATAAGGCTGATTCAATTAAAATAAAACATAAAAAATAGGTTTTCCATTTTGAATAAAGCTCACAATTTTTTATTTTTTATTTTTCTTCCTCTAAGACCTAATTAATTGGCTAAAATTAAAATACTAAACAGAATAAATTTTCAATAAATAGAACAACTTCAAACAGAAAAATGTATAACGAAATAATTAATATATCAATATTAATATTTATATTATTGATGTTAAAAATTAATTTTAATATAATTATAATGTATTTATATTATATTGACATAATTATAATGGAAAACCTAATTAGAATGTTGACATAATTATTATAATAATGTTATATAAATATAATTTATTATTAATATTATATATCTATACATATGGATGTTAATCATGTGTACTCTTCTAACTTAAACAATTTCAATACTATGGCGACAACAGGTGGGGCAAGGCAACGAACAGGTGGTCGGAATGTTGCAGGAAACTCTGCCAGAGCTCAAAAGGGTTTTCATTCCAATCGGCAGGCTGATGTGGATGGTATTTGGAAGCCGGAAAGGTGGGATAGGTCTCGGCAAGAAGGTCAGTATGAGCAAAGGCAAGGCAGTGGCTTTCAAGGTTCTCAAAAACAATCCAGAGGTCCGAGGGAGTTTAGGGGTACTTCTGGAAGAAACGGCTATAAAAACATTGCTTTTCGAAGGCCTTGGCCAAATGATTACCAGCGCACGGGTAGAGGCGACCCTGGTAAAATGGATTCAAATAGGGTAAGAGGACAAAACCCTAATCGTGGGAATGGTGGCCTAAAGACTGTTTGGCAGTGCAAGCGGTCTAACGAGGAATGGGAGGATACGAGGGAAGATATCTCTACAGTCGTCTGGTTCAGATCGTAAGGCTCAGGGTGTTGGTTTGAAAAAAGGTAGGATCTCCTTGGTTGTAAGCCCTAATAAATTGCACTCTGAGATCTTAAGGTTAGAGAATCTTGGGTTATTCACTAAATGGTTTGGGGATAATTTGAATTGGGATTATCTAATAAAGCGGTGGAGGGAGAAATGGGGCTCCGATCTTCACTTTAAAATCCTGCAAAATGGTTTTTTTTTGGTCATTTGTTCGACGAGGATCATTAGGGATGAAATTGTAGATGGAAATTGGGTTTTGGATGGATGTGGCTTTTATTTAAGGCGTTGGAAGGTAGGCTTTAATCCTTCAAAACATGAAATGGAAATCGTGCAAGATTGGTACAAACTTCCCAATGTGCCATCTGAATATTGGGATCTAAGTATTCTGGAAGAGATTGGCAA
>VDFB02285747.1:0-31440 GCA_007258455.2 Sequoia sempervirens | reverse complement strand
AAAATTTGGCAAAGGATAGAAAGAAGATACAAGACAAATTGAAAGACAAAGGATTAGAAAGGGGTGGAAAATCTACAAAAGTAGTTCAGAAAATAAAGCAAAAATTTCAAGATCTTCCAGCACTCTGATACCAAAGCTAGGTATACCTCTAGTTCATTTTACAAATGCTTATAATGAAACTTGGCCGGCTGTTCTTACACAAGAATTTTAAAATGGTAGACTAGAAATATGTGGATACAGATCTAGTATTTTCACAGATACAATATCCCACTGACACATATGACAAAGAAATTCTAGCTGTCAAAAAAGAAATTGAAAAGTTTAAGATCTTTTTAAAACTAGAACACTTCACCGTAAGAACAGACAATGAGGCTATGAAAAATTTGTTAAAAAAGAAGCCAAATAAAAATATTGTTCAAGGAAGAATAGCCAGATGGTATTTTGAATTTTGTGGTTATGATTTTAACCTTAAATGGATAAAAGGGGAAAACAATCCCCTAGCTAATGTTTTAACCAAGGAATTTACAGCTACGATTATCATTCCAGAAGATCCAAAATAAGTCCAAAGAAATCCAGATGGATTTGAGCTACTAGTATTACTAAATTCAGTGACACAACTAATTCTTGATTACTATCTCTTAAACAGGTGATTAGACAATTTAAGAATAATGCTCAAGGACAATTATGACATAGAATTTATTGCCTCTGAAGAAAATTTCTCAAAACATTTTAGTTTAAGTGAAGCCCCTATGACAGTCCAGGTCAGAAATAGTTTGACAATGGATATTCAGATTACCAGGTTTGCAGCAATATGTTGGCCAAATCACTTGATCAAAATATTCCTGAAAGTCTGTAAGAATGGTTTCATCAACAATATAACTTTTCATCAATTTGAATTCAAAGATTATCGTGATGTGTTTGGAACCAGATTGACAGAAGATATTTGAGAATTTTTCAATTTAATCAAGCCAAATTTGAGCATTGAATTCTCAGAAGGATTGGTTGAATATCAGCTAAGTCCACCACATTATCCATTGCTTAGAGTGGACTTCCACCCATTGGTAAGATATTGGTTCAGCCAAGCTAAAATTAATGATGAAGAGATAATCATAAAACCACTACCAACACAAGTTGCACGGAGGATAGAGTGGGATTCTGCTTTCCCAGATGAACTAATTAGAATAGTATTCAAGTTTCAGGAAAAGAGAGTGATTGGGAGGAAATCTTTGCTCCAATACCAAAAACTTTAATCTCCTCAACTCCCCTCATTTAATAAAGTGAGCACATGCACTTATCTGTGCCATGACATCAGCCACTTTAAGACCTAAAACAAGAATCAAACCTATTTAAAAAGGTAAGATCCCTATAGCCACTTGCGGGTGTGAAGTGTACCATTCTCACTTTACAAGTCCCTCAAAAGTGACTTTTTGTCTACCACTAAAGATTTATTCACGAGAGACTATTTTTACAACTATCCACATCTTGGTCAGCTTAAATAAAGTTTGCTACGTGTCTAATTTTAGTTGACAGATTCCAAAAAAAATCTATAGCAGTGAGGTTAAAGATCAAGCAAATTTGCTATAAAGCCACAAGCCTGCCTCATTAAGAGACATTCAGTATTGAATATCTAGTCCTTAGAATTTTTGGAGTGACAAACATATGTTCTTATCATGCACCTACAACCGATCTAGATAATCAGAAATCTGTTTAGGAATGCTTAAATCTTTATCAGTTTAAGTATTTATAAGTCCAGTATTGTAATCTGATATGAAAATCAATAAAATTAATGGATAAAAAAGTTGAGAAAGATGCTATAGAGAAATTCTAGAAGAAAAGGGAAAAGGCAGAAAAGTAGGCCAAGGCAAGGAAAAATCCCCCTGCTCTAAAAAAAAATTATACAACTAAAACAAAAAGAGTAGAGAGGAAAGGATAAAGGAAAAGAGAAAAACTCGAAGAGATTGGAAAGAATTTGATCATATAGTGCAGCTGCAAGATTGTAGAAAGACAAGTTTGAGAAAATTGCTTGGGAAAAGGTATGGCTTATTGCTTTTTCATTGCAATTAACTCATTTGCCAAATTCCTTGGCATCTTTTACTTAACCCAATTCCTTGGATGATTGTGGAATAACTGGGAAATACTGTGAGGTAAAGGTAGGAGCAGACATTTGATCAGGAATAGAAGCATGGCTGACCTAGGAGCAAGCTTGCATGCCTATATTAAACTACTTTCTGCCCTTACAGCAATATCATAGGCTGATAGTTAATCAATTCCTCCCATGTATTGGAGCATCACGGCAATTTTAGGATTAAATGCTTTTAGGAAATATATAAATGCCATTTGAGAAGGAAGTCTTACCTCTTGAAGAATTCTATTGTAGGTTTTGTGAAACCCAATGTTGAAATCAATTATTGTCTCCATAGGTTCTCTTTCTATTGTTGTTTGCTATTCTATCATGGATAGATTATCTCGCTTTTCTCTAAATCTGGTGTGTAATGCTCCTCCTAACTGTTCCCAGCCTGTAATTGTATTTGGCATTAATTTTTTGTGCCAATCTAAAGCTTTCCCTTTAAAAGATGCTACCAGTAAATCTAAGGGCTATATCCTGCTGCATAACATCATGGACAACAAATAAATTGGAAATATTTTATAATGGTCAATAGGAGTAATAAAAAAATTCCTATGTAAAAGGAGAAATCCTTTTAAGGTAGCTACTAGGATAGGATTCCAGGCAGCTGGAGCTATAGGTACAACTAAAGGACTGCAACTATACCATGACACAAAAGGTTGATTCCTTTGTCCTAGAACTGCCATGGCTCAATGGGACTGATTTACACAGGGAAATTGAGACTAATTTGGGGGGGATTCGAATGGCCTAAAGATAGGATTGAGGATGTGGTCTTTCCTCGGGAGATAAAGGGTCAGCAAGGACCACTTCAGGGTGTGAAGATGATATGGATCTGGTAACAATCCTTTCTCTCATAATCCTTTAAGTTCTTTTTTGTAAAGTTGCCGGTTGAATGGGTATTATGCATAGTTGCCGGGAAACTCCATTTTGGGAACATAGACAACGTACCAGTCCCCGTACCCACAATTTCCGGTGAATCATTTACATATAAAATAGCCGTCTCTTTATCTCACGTACCCTAATTTTATTGGCATCCCCGTCCCCCTCGCCGTACCAGTACCCTGCATCTCCCAGCAACTATGGTATTATGCTTAAAAGATTTTCACTAGAACCTTTAAATAGAGTGGAGCAAGAGTCCCAATATGCATGCTAAAACTATTGATGGTTAGAATTGTCTTGCAACAATTTGTGCCGCAAAGAGCACCAACATGAAAAGTCTTAAAAGTGTGGGACTTGAACCATACAACAATCTCCACAAACAAGAGACCACATCCTTATCTATTCTAGCTTAAAAATATTGCTTGGAGTAAATGATTAAAAAAGCAAATAGATGATGTGCCAGAATAGATATTCTCCAACTAATCCCTAAAATAATATTTACACGGCACTTAATAGTGTATAGAAACTGAAAATCAAGTATTAACATAGAAACATAAAAGACCATTAATTCGTAACTAGTAGATGAAGGAGGGCAGATTCAATCACAACTTCAGTTACAATGATTAATTCAGAACCTTGGCACAGTTACCCATCATGAAACCAGATATCTCTGAACAATTAAGTACAGGTAATTCAAAGGATCTAAAAACATGAAAACTGATAAGTAATTTCATATACAAAGCTCATAGAACTCAAGTTTACAGAAGAAAATCTGATTACAAATGAGAAAAAGACTCGTTATTTATACAAAATACTCATAACAACTAGCTGAAACTCCCCCCAGAATATCCAAGGCACAAAACCCATGGCAGTGGAAGAATTTCCCTTTAAGAGTTGTGCGGTAAAACAAGTGCTGATAACGCTCCAGAACTGCAATTTGAGGCATGTGACGCATGATTTCACATTATATTTTGGAACTAGCACCTACATGAGTGGATTAACAGAAAAATCTCCAAGTTTCACTGCAGATTTGAACTGCAGCATGCTGTAATGACAGAGGACGCCCCATATGCACACCTAGTGCTCTCTGTTCAATTTGATGACAACTTCTCCTCACTACGACTTGAATTTGGAATCTCGCCTTTAAAAGGATATTCAATGCTATTTTTTAGAGGTTCTAAAAAAAGTTCTGAGGAATCTAAGAAGACTTTGGGCAACGACTTGATTATTTTTGTGTCTTATTTTCTAGGTATACAATCAATGACTATGCAATTTTTTGTAATAACTATTCATACTTTGATTTGAGCATATATGAATACATGCTCTCAATGTGTGTCGTCTCCAATTTGTGATTCAGTATTCTTTTGCGAAAAACAATCAAGTATTGTAATGTTCATTAGTGCACATTTGTTGCACCTATGTTATTTTCATTGTTAGTCTTCTTCAAGCAACATTGTAATTTTTTTCATTGATGATAATAAAGAATATTGTTGTCACAGAATGGATTTTGAAGTAGGATCACACTGTTAGCCCTTTGCAGATCGAATTATTACAAGTTGATTATTCTAGATTCACCATTGGAGAATATTGATTGTTTTGAATGAATATGTATGTTTTATTGAATCTGTTACCCTGAATAGGCACTAACCAGTCCAGTTTCTCCCATAGCCTCAGAATTGATCTTAAAACGATAAAATCTTAAATCAACCATTTTATATTTTTGTATTTGTTTTAAGTCTTCATATCTGAAACAGCTTGATCACAAGGAGCTTACACGCTTTAAGATCTGATTCACAAATCCTTGTTATAAGTATACGAGAGTTAATCTGCTAGGCATTGAGTCATAAATGTAGCATTTTTACACGCTGTCATAAAGGGAAACCCACCTAGGTTATGTAGAGCTTGAAGTGCAGAGGAAAACACAATTGAAAGAGTTTCATGTTCATTGGCCTAACTTCCAACAGCTTTGAGCATAAGATTAGGTAAATCTTTAGGAGTTGCTGGAATACAAGTTGGGGAACCAACAAACACTATGAAAGCCCTGGCTGCATATGAGTTCTAGTGATTATCCAGGGCAGTGGTAGTTGAAGGGGGTTGTTGCACTGTTTTGAAACAGGTTAACAATGAAATTTGCTTGAAAATAACTATCATTGTATCTGCCCAACCAGCCAGACATGCTTGGAAAGGTTTTAATTCGCCAAAGTGGTGTTGACTACGGGTTGTAGCAACCTAAAACAACATTAAAGTTTCACTTTGACCCTCAAATCTGCCTTATTATTGCTCGTTGTCCCATGTTGGGAAAGATGCCTAATCTGGGCATTTGATTGCAAGTTCGGTTCTAACTTCAAATCTGGACTATAGGCACACCTCTAGGTTACTTGACAACACTAACTCACCTAGGAAAACTCAAGCGCCTTCTTGACAATACACCAACTCAACCTATTCAGCATAGTTGCAGCACCTGATTTAGAACTGCACAATTAGAGGTTAGGGTTTTCATCCTACCTCTTTCCACAAGCTAAAAGGATTTTTGTCCTCCTAGGTTGTTATCTGCCAGCAAGGGACTTCATCCTTGAAGCAAATATGAGATCACAATTTGCCAATTGACCAATCTAAAAAACATGAATGAAAATGTGCTCAAAAGCTCCAATTTATACCTGCCCATTTAGGTCCCATAGGACCCAAATTTGGGCACCAAGTTTGAAATTTTAAATTTAAATTTATATTATATATTTTATATTTATATTTAAAATTTAATATTTATTTATTAATATATAGTGTTGAGAAAAAATTAATTTAAATAAAAATAATCAATGGGGATAAAGGGGACATGATAATCGTCCCTTCCCTAGTATTGATTGTCCTCGAGCAATTTCAGATTTAGATGATTAAAAAGTTCCAATCCTTCCCATGTAGCATCTTCAAGTGCAAAATTCTTCCATTTCACTAAGTACTCTGAAATGACCTTGTTTTTTAGCTCTCTCTCTCATGTCAATAATAGCCTTGAGCTCCAAGATCAGTTTTTGTTCATCATCAAGTGATGGCAACTTCGAGGAAGGTATAACATACTATCCAAGAGCTCTCTTAAGGCATGACACATGAAAAACATTGTGTATTATATTGTTTTCCGACAATTACAATTCATATGCAACCTCACCTATCCTCCATATGATTTGATAAGGCCCATGAAATTGTGGCTTAAGCTTTTTCACACCACTCCCTTTGAGGGAAGCTTTCTATAGGGTTGTAATCTTAGAAAAACCATGTCTCCTATCTTGAGAGTTCTCTCCACACAGTGGCAATCAACATACATCTTTTGCTGATTTTGAGCCTGCTATAGGTTCTCCTTGAGTGCATTCAAGATATCTAGACTTTGTTGTACCAAATCTCTAGCTCCAAGAGCTTTGCTATACCCAAGAATTAAATCCACAAATGATAATGCATCATAACCATATAGTGCCTTGAAAGGAGTCATACCTTTAGACATATGATGAGTAGAGTTGTAGCAATACTCTCCAAGATGAAGCCACTTAATCCATGTTGCTTGCTGTCCCATAACATAATTCCTCAAATACCCTTCGATCCATTTGTTCACAATCTCCATTTGACCATCTGTTTGAGGGTGATAATTAGTGCTTGGAGTCAACTTTGTACATGTCAATTGAAAAAGTTTTTGCCAAAAAAAACTAATGAACCTGCTGTCCCTATCACTCACAATATTCTTTGGCAGCCCATGTAGTCTAAACAACTCTCTAAAAAAAACAAATCAAGGGCCTTATATTCTGAAGTTATAGCATGAAGATGAGCATACTTGGTGAGTCTATTGACTACGACGAAAATATAATCCTTACTTTGTACTCCTGAAAGACCCGTGATAAACTCCATAGAGATAGTCTTTCATTTCTGATGTTGAATGGGTAAAGATTGCAACCAACCAACTAGAAATACATGTTCTGGATTGTTTTGTTGATAAGTCAAACACTCTCTAACATGCCTGAAAACATCACACTTGAGTCCTTTCCATGAAAAACGCTCACCTACTTGTATGTCTTGTAATACCCTGGGTGACCAGCTAATGGTGTGTGACATGCTCTCAATATTTTCTCCTTTATCTTTGATTCTAGGACAAGATATACTCAATCCTTATAGAAGATGAGCTTGTCAACCACCTTATACCTGTCATCTTGTAGCTTGCCATCCAAAATATCAATAGCAAATGTGGTCTTGGCATATTCAATTATTTATAGAAACTCTTCAATAAACAGATATATTAGTTATATAACACAAATATAAATTCCTCAATAATGCATCAGCCACAACATCATTCTTCCTTTTAACATACTCAATGTCAAAAGCAGAGGTCCATAGCTTACCCACTTTTGTTGTTTATCATTCAAATCCTTCTCATTGAGGAATAACTTCAAGATATTATGTTTTGTTTTCACCCTTGAAGCATCACACTTTAAGACATAAGGAAGTGAAAATTTTGGAACAGCCAAAACAAGACATGAGCTCATTACCTCCTTGAGCTTATCAAAAGCTTTGTGTGCTAAATCACTCCAAGTGAAGGCTCCCTTCTTCGTCAAGTTTGTCAATGGGGTGGCTAGCTACGAAAGTCCCATGATGAACCCCCTATAAAAACTACAAAGACCAAAAAACCCTCAAGTGTGTTATATTCTTAGATGGAGGCCAATACATGATTGCCATAATCTTCTCATCATCCACACTAACCGCTTGGGCACTAATTTTTTTCTCTAGATATAATATCTCTGTCAACCCAAACTCACATTTTGATGCCTTGGCAAAGAATAACAATTGCTTTAGAATACCAAGCACCTCATTTATGTGCCTCAAATGATCCTCCCATGTCTTACTATAAATCAAGATCTCATCAAAGAAAACTAGTACAAATTTCTTCAACTGCCTAATAAGTACCCAATTCAAGCAAGACTAAAATATGGCTGAGGCATTAGTTAACCCAAAGGGCGTGACCAAGAACTCATAATGCTCATAATGACACCTAAAAGTTGTTTTATGCACATCCTCATCCCTTACACTTATTTGATGATACCTTGATAGTAAATCAATCTTGGAGAAGTACATCGCACTGTGAAGCTCATCTACCAACTCATTAATCCTAGGGATGGGGTAGTGATTCTTGATCATCTTCTTGTTTAGGGCTATTTAATCAATGCACATCCTCATAGTACTATCCTTTTTTTCCCAATACTACAAAAGAAGCAAATGGGCTAGAGCTCGGTCATATGTGTCCATATCCAACAATTCCTTAATCACCTTCTCAAGCTCCTCCTTATAATGATTGTGGGATATGTACAATATGGATTTGTTAAACAATAATAATATTAACATATTAAAATATAGAGTGCATGGTTGCTTCAAATTAGCATAACCATTCACATTGTGACTAATGATGTTTATACATAGATTTTTGGATAATTGTTTTAAGAATCATAATTTACCATAGTTCCACGGAGTTTCGGGGATGGGGACGGGGACGGGGGGATGGTAGGAGACGGGTTTCGGGGGCACGGGGGCACGGGGCCTAAGTTTGGGGGCGATGAGGGGACAGCGGGGGGATGGCAGCGGGGTAGCGGTGCACTGAATACATATAGTACTTGAAAAATTAGTTATAAAAAGATGTATAATTGTAAAAGCCTAAGGAATAAGTAAATTTTAGAGTTTAAACACGTTGCAATTATTTCATTGAACTAGTGAACATTGAAACAATGAAAATATACTTGTAACTTAATAGCAATGGTTCAATTCGCACTTCTTAGACTCTCAGGCAGTCTCTAGATGCAGTAGCACAGCACGCACGGGTAGAAATGACAAATAAAACAAAAAAATTTAATTTACACTTGACTTTAGACTTGAGTGAAGTCTTAAACATTTAATAATATAATATATTATATTTATATTAAACTTTAAATTTAACTATGTAAATTTTTGTTTTTTATTTTTTTTTTTTAAATCATTATTTTAATAGGGGACGTGGGAAACTTGGAGTCTTGGAGACGCCCAGAAGACTCCGAGTGGAGACGCCCCGAAGACTCCAAGACGCAACGAAGTCTCCTTTTGAAGGAAACGTTCAGGAGATGGCGAAGGGACGGGGAGACGGCGGGGGCAAATTTCCTTGACGTCTCTGCATCTCGGAAACGTCCCCGTCTCCGAGACGGCTCATTTTTCGGGGGGGATGCGTCCCCATGGAACTATGTAATTTACAATATGGGAACATGATATATTATAATCAATATTTATTATCAATATTTCAATACCCATTATTTTTAATATATGAGATCTACATAAGGGTGATTATGGTAAAGGAGTGGGGTACTCAATATAATCAATAGGTTTGAATGGTAGGCTTATTAAAAGTAATAATTTGAACTATGTAAGTCAAGAAATTTGTAAAATTGATTAGTAACATAAACTAATTTTTAGATCCACATGCTAGCAAGACTAGTGCTCTGATACCAATTGCAATGTCCCTTTTTGTAAAATTCGTAATTTTAGGACTGTGAAACAATAGTATTCACTAAGAATTGATATTAGTAATATTAGGTAACAAGAAAGTATGATAATATTCAAACCCATACATAAAATATTATAATATTTAGATCAACAAATCATAGTATCATTAATATTTGAATCAACACATCATAGCACATTCCTTATAGCAAATCACATTGTGAATTCATTGGAAATGCTTGCAAACGGCAATCTCAAGGCTGATTGTCCTTGTATTGCAAGAGCATGGAAGGTGGGCCACCCTTCCATCCCTCAGTCCATCTTGGAGGCTGGTCGTCCTCCTTGATCAAGCCCAAGAACATGGAAGATTGGTCGTCCATTCCACCTCCTGGCCCACGAGCATGGAAGGTTGGCTGTCCATTACATCTCTGGGTGGCTTATCTGATAAGAGCATGAAGGTTGGTCGTCCTTTCACCTCTCATGAACTCAGAAGGCTGGCCGTCCTTCCTATTTGCAAAACGGTTCCTCAAATTCAAGGCATGACTTCTCAAGGAATTTGCTAGATTATGTCTAAATAAATACCTCTTGATGAAATGATAAATTTATTCTTAAATGGCTGCCACCAATAATATTTCTGAATATTATTAATTGTTGTTCTCAATTTCTATTCCAAATTAAAGTCTTAGATTTCTTTTTCTTATTTCTCCTTTACCCCACTTGATATCCTTTCCACAAGGAAATGATCTCCCTTTTATATCTTATTATTGAGAGAGTCACTACCTTTCATATTTGAAGGAATCACAACCTTTCATATTAGATGGAGTCACATGATATTTATTCTTAATTGATTCATTTTTTGATGGTATGGATGTCTTTCTCAAATGAAATGCTCCCCCTTTTATATCCCAAGTTTGAGGGAGTCAAACCTCTTCACCTCTATTGCCTAGCAATAGTTACAACTCTTCATCACTACATTTGGAGAATAATAATTTAAATAAGTTAATTTGCTAGTCCTGCTGTCTATTACTTGTAATCAGTCAGAATAACTCTTCACCCTTTTCTTTCCTTCTAGCTCTACCTTCCTTATATACCTTATCTTGCACAAGGGACACAACCCTTCATATGCTGGTTGACCATTTTGAACAACTTAATCTTTATTTAGTGCCTGTTGGGTGTAATATTAATTATCTTAATTTATTTCTTTTGAAACATAGACTGCAGATATTTAGGAATAAAATGGGACATTACAACTGGTCCATAGTATTGGAAGTCTAAAGTTAAAGTTATTATTTGTTGATGTTTTTATGGCAGCGTCGGTCATCTCTTCCAGCCCAGATCGCATGTAGTCTTAAGACAATTAAAGTATAGCCTAATCAGCTATTTAATTGATGGCAGCGATTTCATGATATGATGCGTCTTTTATTAAAAGATGATTAATATTTATTTAATATAATTGGTGCGATTTCCTTAAGAGGCGCAATTCTCTATGAAGGCCGATCTTTTACTTGCTAAGGACATGCCTCTTGGATGAGGCCGACATATTGTTTTGGAAAGACACGTCTGTCCCTCCTCCTTGTATATATACTCCTTCATTGTTCTCCATTTGGCATCGAATCATACATTGTTCTTGCATTACTACTTGGCACGAATCAGTTTCAAGGCAGATTGAGATATATTAGTTCATCATTGTTGAAGGCTGTTGATCAGCAATTTGTCTATATATATTTTTGTGTGCATCATAAGTTTGGTGCTTGTATATAGGCCTTCATATCGGCCTCTTGTAAGGAGATCATCATTGTGATAATTCAATATATAAGTGATATATTGTTGCTGGGTTTTTCTCCCTCAAGAGGAGGGTTTTCCCAGGGTATCTGCTGTGTTCTTGTGTTAATTTTGAATTAATTTTCTGTGCATTACATCTGATCATAAATCTAACATTATTATCCCCTAAAGGAATTGAGCTAATGAAATATGCTAACCAATTTTTTCAAAGGAATTACACAACATAAACCAGCACTAGCCAACTTGATTAGCGTTAGCATCAAAAACTGAAATCCAAGCTTGAAAGAACTCACACCAAGAATGCACACTCAATCCCAAGGAAGGATAGGTGTTGTCATATGGCGGAGAAGCTAATTGAACAATACTTGAAAAGAAACAACTCAACATCAAGAATGTGCACTCAAGATCCCATTGAGGGCGAGGTGCTAACATATGACGGAGTGATTGATTGAAAACTGAAACTAATAGGCGGATAACCAGCCATGAAGCTACAACAATCTAATTCATCCGCTACGGCGGGCATCCACTTGAGAGTGGGGATTCACCACTTTGAAAGTGGGTGCAAAGAGAGATACAATCAATTATCCACACTGGCGGTAGACCATCCAGGGTACTTAATGTGAGAAGAAAGAAGAATTAATTGCAGAGATTAGGACTGGAATAGTACTACTGTTTACAGTCTTACAAATAAGGAATAAAGCTACAAATTACATATGAATTACAATATCTTCAAAGTACATGAATAATAGATGATCTCATACAAATAATTAGCTCTCTAACTGCTAATACTGAATCAAAAATCTGAACTTCTAAAGTCTGATACAAAAATCAGTAAACTGAAACTGTCAATCAGCAACTGTGAAAACCAATAAAGTATTCATAACTCACTCAATTCACCTCCGAATCGGATGATGTCTTTTGCAGAGGTATTCTAGGAGGTAGGCGCCCAAAAACAAACACCAAACAGAAGCAAACTTCGACTTATAACATCTTGCACAAATCCCAATGCTCTTAGAAAAGTACGGCCCTCCTTGAAGGGGCGATTTTCATTTAAAAATCAGACTCTTCGAAATAAAATCTCAAATTAAGCATGAAGGGTCGCCCAAGGTCAGCAATGGCATTGGTTAAATACCCAGAATCAAATTCAATATGAATTTAAAGCTATGAATAACAATCACCTTCAACTGTAGATGAACCAGCAAACCAAAATTGACAAAATCTCCAGAATTCTTCAATCAAATGAGCTCAATCTGCTAGTCTGATATTGAGAAGCAGCAATGTAGCCAACTAGGTGTTATCTTGCAAACACGAAATTGGACGAAAGGCTAGGAGGTAGACATCCTCGAAGCAAAATATCAATTGTCATTCCGACAGCATAACTTTAGCATAATTTTCATGGATACAAGGCTGGAGCAAAACCCTTCATTAAATAGAAGCTCACAAAACTCCTCAAATTCCTGAGAAAGCACACCAAAAGACACAAGAGTCTTTTCAAATTTCCAAAAAACAATTAATTCCTCAAGGTGGCGTCCCTTTTTGCATAATATGAACTTCACTTTAATTTAAATTTATCTCTTTTAAAAGTGGCGTCCACTTTTCCCAAGGCATTTGATGATAATTGAAATATATTAAACACCCCATGAAGGCGTCCCCCTTCCAAGTCCCTCTTTTTAAACACAACTTAAAGTTGTTCTCCTAGGCCAAGGGGTCAACTACAATTTAAAACATTAATGCCTTTATTTATGAAATTCACCAAATAAAACTTCTAGAAGCCAGAGTCTGACTTCAAATAATTGCTCCAACTGGGAATGAAGTTCTGAAAGATGACAATCTTCATACTGCCAAAATTAGAATTTACTATAAATAGTAAACTCCCTGAAAACCTTAGAACCTCAGAACTGGAAACCCTAATTTTACCTCAAACAAGCCTACAGGATTCCGGAATAGGCTGATGAGTGTCAGAACAGATCACTGATGAGAAGGGGACATTACAGCTAATCAAGGAAAGAGCAATACAAATTCAACCTTATCAAGATGACCCTACCAATCAAGAAGCATTTATGTAAATTAAGCTTCCATTATTTATGGGAACTTACCTAAGTCATAAAAGAAAATATATTTGTTGTATTTGCTCCATTCAGTCGGTAAGGAATATCATATGAGTAACTTTGATTGCAAGTTTAATTAATCGCAATAAGCATTAAAGATTAAGAGTTTGATGATGAAGAATTAGGGAGCAATATTTATATTTAGTTGAGTTTTCCTATAATCAAGTGTATAATTCCACCATAAAGATGTCACCTTTTGAAGTTGTTTATCATTGTAATTGTAATACTCCTATATCACGGTCAGAGACTCAGATCCAATTCATTGATATTGTCAGAAATCATTAATAAAATCAAATGTGACATGAAAGCAACACAAGACAATTATAAAAGTTGGACAAATTCTAAACAATTTAATAGTTAATTTGATATTGATGATCAAAGTGTTTCTTGGAGTTAGACCTAAGTTGCCCAATCAGAATTGGATATGGCTATGGGTACCAAGTACATGGGTATGATACGCCAATACGACAAAAAAATTGGGAGGTTTTGGGTACATTTGGGTACATCCATACAAACAACATATAAAAATCATATAAATATACGTATTTGCAACCTAAAAACAAGAATTAAATTCAAAATATGACATATCATGCATATGCTAAACAAAACTGCCATAAATATTACAAATTTGAAATACAATATACTAATTCTAAATTCAATATCAATTTGTCAAAAATTGAATCTCATGATAGATATTCATTGTTCATTGATTCAATATCAAAATAATACATTAGTAATCAACATCATATGGATCACCATGAAGATAAACATCGACATCATCATTGACATTAGTTGATGCCAGTAAATTAGAAGAACCACATGCAACCCTATTAACACTCGCACTAAAAGTATGTTGGGTATCTGACTCCACAAAAAGTGAAGATTGTGTGGCATCTAAAAAATCCAAGTTGGTTTGTTCTGAATCTTCATCCCACAACTCCGTGCCCCCTTCCTATTAATTATGTTTGTGAGTAAGAAGGTGCAAGTTGGAATGCACATAAACTAGCTCCTCCACTTTGCTTGCTGCCAATTGGCTACATTTCATTGAGTGGATGAAGGAATATGTACTCCAATTCTTCTCTAAAGAAGAGGAACTAGCAACCTCTTGAGACAAAGTGAGAGAGTTACAATTATCAAATTGTAAATCAAACTTCAAATTGAAACTAATAATTTTATTATTTTAAAAATGAAAAAAAATTCAAATTTAGAAAGTGCAATAAAAATTAAGAAACTTACTTGCAATAAAATTTTGATTGCAAGAGTTTGGAGGTGTGGTGATGTATAACCATTAAGGTGCCACCAAGCGTGAGCATCCTTACTATACTTCTCACAGACTACAAAAACACTTTGAGCATTGAAGGCTATAAACTCATTTGTTGTTAATGT
The DNA here is from genome assembly GCA_007258455.2 of Sequoia sempervirens. Classification (NCBI taxonomy): domain Eukaryota; kingdom Viridiplantae; phylum Streptophyta; class Pinopsida; order Cupressales; family Cupressaceae; genus Sequoia; species Sequoia sempervirens. The sequence continues at coordinate 16,671 of VDFB02285747.1, read as the reverse complement.
TTTAGTAGCAGCAGGAGGCATCTTCTTGTGTCAGAAGAATCTTCCTTAAATAAGTGTATCTGACATGCAGGAGAATCTGCATACTGACATGCATGAGAATCTATGTTTGTATTCCTTAAAATAGGAAATTGTAATGCTTCCTAGTGCGTCTCCTTTTGCATGCACTTGTAACCTCTCCTTGCTCATAAATAGGAGAGACAATTCCTTATTTGGGTTTGATTCTTGCTTAAGTCAAGTCGTTCTTTCAAGGAGGAGTTCGCCATCTACAGCAGGTTATTATCTTTTGAAGAGCAGATTGATATTAAGGAGGAAAACAGAGATCTTTTGTATGCATGTATCTATAAGAGGTACTATTCTTCTGTGGGTCAAGTTGTAAGCTGATTGCTACTATTTCATCTTAATATAAGAGAGATACATTTGTGGCTGGGTTTTTCTCCCTCATGAGGAGGGTTTTCCCAGGATAAATAATGTGTTCATTTGTTCTTTGTGTTACATTTTCTGTTTGCTCTCATTTCTGGTTCAAAATTTAACATGGTATCAGAGCGGGTCTAAAGAAAAGATCCAGAACCAGAACTCTTAAGCTTTGAAATATTCTTTGCTTGTCTTCTAGCCTGTTTATTTCAGCTTCCTACAATGGTGAATGGACTCAAAGTTGAGGACAGGCTGGATGGTGCATCCAACTTTACTTCATGGAAATTCAGAGTTCTAATTGCTCTTGAAGAAAATGACCTTCTCAACTTCGTGAAGTCTGATGTAGATGAACCTGCTGATGACACTAAGAAAGCTCATTGGAGGAAAAACCATATTATGGCAAAGAAGATATTGATTGATTCTGTTAAGGATCACTTGGTACCTGTCATTTCCAAGCTAAATTCAGCTAAAGAGATGTTTGAGAGCCTTCAAAGTCTGTATGAATTCAACAACACTAGTAGAGCTCTAGCGTTGAGGCGTCAACTCTTACATATTAAAATGGCTAGAGGAGAATCTGTTGTATCCTTCTTCATGAAAATTTCAGAATTGAAGGATCAGCTAAATGCCATTGGAAATTCTATTGAAGACAAAGACCTGGTTATGTTGGCCATGAATGGCCTTCCTCACTCTTGGGAATCCTTCATTCAAGGAATTAGTGGAAGAGATGAGTTACCCAAGTTTGATCGTTTGAGAGCTGATTGTATTCAAGAGGAATGCAGATTGGAGGCAAGAGGAAATGGGCGAAGATCTCACCATGAAGAAGAGCATGTCCTTGTTGCTCATACTTCTAAAAGGAAAGGGAGGAAAGGAAACTTCAAGAGGTATGGAGATAGGAATTCTGGTTCAGCTCTTGAACCTAATAAGAAGAAGGATCTATCTAAGATTCAGTGTTTCAGATGTGACAAGTATAGTCACCTTGCTAAAGATTGTCCAACAAGACCTACGCATCAAGTTGCTGTTACAAATGTTGAAAATGATTCTACTCATAGAGAATCAAGTGAATATTCAGAGGGTTTCTTATTTATATCAGCTCTTTCAAGTAATGTTCCTACTGATAGTGATACTTGGCTAATTGATAGTGGAGCTTCTCGTCATTTTACGGGATATCGAGAGCACCTTTCTGATCTAAGAGAAAAGGATACTCGCTTGCAAGTTATTATTGGTGATGATGCTTGTTATTCTGTGAAAGGTGCCGGAACTATATCCTTTCATTTAAATTCAGGAATTCCTCTTCATCTAAGTGATGTTTTGTTCGTTCCTGGAATCAAGAGGAATCTGATTTCTATTTCAGCGTTGAAAGATAAAGGATACCAAGTTGCATTTGCTGAAGGCAAAGTTCTTGCATGGAAGAAGAACTCCAACATTAAGACAGCTCGTGAAATTGGTGCTCGTTATGAGAGTCTATATAGACTTTCAGCTCGTCCTATTCAAGCTTTAGCACATGATTCCATGAGTTCTAGTGAGTTGTGGCATAAAAGATTCGCTCATCTAAATTTCAGAACTCTTTCTTCCATGGAGAAGGTGGTCATTGGTCTCCCAAAGCTCAATCAAGAACATGATGGTGTCTGCAAAGGTTGTGCTTTAGGTAAGAACATTAAAAGTCCTTTTCACAATAGTGAAACTAGAGCAAAAGGAATTTTAGAGCTGATTCATTCTGACTTGTGTGGACCTATGTCTACTGCATCATTAAGTGGTTTTTGGTACTATGTGACTTTTATTGATGATTTCTCTCGTAAGACTTGGATTTATTTTCTAAAAACTAAAGAGTCTAATGAAGTCCTGTCTAGATTTAAAGAGTTGGTAATTTGGTATTTTAGATTGCAAGTCTATGTCAACTCCCATGGAAGCAAATCTGAAAAAGTTACATGACGTTGCAGCCACTTCAAATTTAGTTGATCCCACTATGTATAGGCAATTGATTGGATCATTGATGTATTTGATCAATACTAGGCATGATATATATTATGCTGTTAACACTCTTAGTCAGTTCATGTCTGAGCCTAGACAGATTCATTTTGTTGCAGCTAAGCATATATTGAGATATGTGCGTGGTACAGTGGGATATGGTCTGAAATATACTTCTTGTGAAGATCTGAAATTGCAAGGTTTTTCTGATTCAGATTGGGCAGGGTGTGTACCTGACAGGAAGAGCACTTCCGGTTGTTGTTTCAGCTTAGGCTCTGCTATGATTTCTTGTTGCAGCAGAAAACAATCATGTGTGGCTCAAAGTACAACAGAAGTTGAATATGTGGCAGCTTGTGTGGCAGCTCGAGAAGCAGTGTGGCTTCAAAAGCTTCTTGCAGGACTGTTTGGGCAGGTTTTGGAACCTACTATGATTCTTTGTGACAACCAAAGCTATGTGAAGCTTTCTGTTAGTCCTGTTTTTCATGATAGAACCAAGCATGTGGAGATCAAATATCATTATTTAAGAGATATGGTTCAAAGGAAAGCAGTTGAACTCAAGAATACTTGCACGAATGAGCAGACAGCTGACATTCTCACCAAGCCACTTCCTAGAGTAAAGTTTTCTTATTTTCGAGATAAGCTTGGTATTGTGGAGAATGTTGCTCTTGCTGAGAGAGAGTCTCAGCGTCAGTGACTCTTGCTTCATGTGTTAATGCATTTCTCTCTGCGAGAGAGATTTGAGGTGCAAGCCCTTGTTAATGCATTTCTCTCTGCGAGAGAGATTTGAGGTGCAAGCCCTTGTTAATGCATTTCTCTCTGCGAGAGAGATTTGAGGTGTAAGCCCTTGTTATTGCATTTCTCTCTGTGAGAGAGATTTGAGGTGTAAGCCCTTGTTAGTGCATCTTTCTCTGCGAGAGAAATTTGAGGTGAAAGTCCTTGTTCCATTCTCTTGGAGTAGCCATGGTGGACGTCATGATGAGATGACAACATCACGTTGAGTGATTCCATGATGGATACTTGTGCACATATGCTTTGATGACATGGATATCTAAAAAGATACCTCCCTAGCTAAGAGGGAGTGTTAATGTTTTAGTAGCAGCAAGAGGCATCTTCTTGTGTCAGAAGAATCTTCCTTAAATAAGTGTAACTGACATGCATGAGAATCTCTGTTTGTATTCCTTAAAATAGGAAATTGTAATGCTTCCTAGTGCATCTCCTTTTGCATGCACTTGTAACCTCTCCTTGCTCATAAATAGGAGAGACAATTCCTTATTTGGGTTTGATTCTTGCTTAAGTCAAGTCGTTCTTTTAAGGAGGAGTTCGCCATCTACAGCAGGTTTATATCTTTTGAAGAGCAGATTGATATTGAGGAGGAAAACAGAGTTCTTTTGTATGCATGTATCTATGAGAGGTACTATTCTTCTGTGGGTCAAGTTGTAAGCTGATTGCTGCTATTTCATCTTAATATAAGAGAGATACATTTGTGGCTGGGTTTTTCTCCCTCATGAGGAGGGTTTTCCAAGGATAAATACTGTGTTCATTTGTTCTTTGTGTTACATTTTCTATTTGCTCTCATTTCTGGTTCAAAATTTAACATTTGTAACTAAATCCTCCATATCAAATTCAGAGAATAATTTAGTAAGTGTTTTTCTATACCCTTTGATAACTTCTGCATCTTTTTATGGTGGTATCCTTGACAACAACACAAGAATCTCATCACTATAAAATTTGGGAGTCAATGCAAAGGCAATAAGATGTAGTGGGGTGGTCATTTTGTTCCACCACTCAACACAAATTGTTTGCACTTCTTCGAAAAGAGTTTCTTGAGGATCTTGCTCTTTTTCATTTATGATGGACTTCATCTTTTCAATCATTGAGTTGATAACATTGTCTACTTCTCCCAAAGATGGCTTATCCATGTCAATAAAACAGATCATTCTCATGATGGGCTCGATGAAACTAAGAAGATATTCCACACAGTCCCACCAAGTGTCATCTGGGATCATTTGCTTTACATTTGTTGCCTTGTCACTGTTGGATTGCTTCCATAGGGACCACCTTTGGCTAATGACCATGCTAGAAAGTTGCTCCCACACCTTCACAAGTTGTCTTAGGACGATTGTGTTGGATGTGAATCAGATCTCAACAACCTATTCAAAAACTAAAAAATTAAAAACAAAGAAGAAAGCATGCTTAAATTTTTATTTTTTAAATAGTAATTACAAAAGGAGACATAAAATTTAAAATTTGTAGTGTTTCAATTACCTTCAACAACTCCAATTGTGAAAATGATGTAAAAATGACTTGCAACATGCGGTGGTTTGTGATGAACATTTGGATCTCTTCAGCCTTAACATAGACTTGTTTGATCCAATTTATTTTCATCCCCAACTTTTGTAGCATGAGGTTAAATAAGTGAACAGCACAAGATGTCCAAAAATATGTGAAAACCATATCTCAACCAACATACCAATGGCTCTACAATTCTTTGCATTGCCCATTATGACTTGAACAACATTTTGAGGACCTACATCTTGAATGCACTACATAAGAATGTCGGCAATAAGTTGTGCATTCTTCCCCTACCCCTCACAATCCATGGATTTCCAAAACATTGCCCCTTTAGGAGACATTGCAATCACATTGATTTATAGTTGATTTCTCACATCCTTCCATCCATCAAAAACAATGGACACCCTTATTTATTTCCATGAATTCCCAAAGGGAGTCAATGAAGTGTATATGTTTTATCTCCTTTGCCAAAAAGGTATTGCACACCTCATAACTTAGGCATGTGTACCCTTGTGGAGCTTCATTTACTTTTCTCAACATATCTTGCCAATATAAGGATTGAACAACATTGAAGGATAAACCATTTGCATAGAGGCATCTTGCAACAATTAATTTGCAATCTCTCTAGTATCATTCTAAAATGCCCTCTCTAATGGCCCCTTTGTTCTCTTCACATTAGAAGGCTCTTCCTCATTCCTGCCCAAAAATAGGTGGTTCTCTACTATATCAAGGAAGACATTGTGAGATGGAGAGGCAAAGGAGCTCTATGATCCCCTTCCTCTCCTCAACGGATGCTTTGTGCTACAAGCAACTATTGCATCTACTTTCTCCTACTCTCTAATTTATTATGTTATTTGATGAGGCGGCACACCTTTACCATCCTTCCTTGGACATGCTTTGATTCCCACATTGAGAATGGCACAAAAATGGGCTTTCACCTCATTGTACCAGCTAGTATTACTTTTGATTACAGACATTGTATATCCAAACAAATGTCCCACCACCTTGAATTTGTCGTATCATTTGTGCATGCCTCCACAAGGTGTACTTGGGTCCGTTCTAAAAATGGGTTGGCCAATGGAGCTAGTACTAATTGTCATTGTACCAATGTATTGTCTGCAACATGAAGTTTAAAAAACAAATACTGAACAACAAATGTCAAATTTTTAAATTTGTATAATATTTTTAATTTTAAAAACTAATATTTTTATTTTTATTTTTATTTTAGATAAGTACCACCATAGGGGGTGGCTCCCTCTATTAAATTTCAGAGCTTCATATTACATCATGCTTTTACATATGCCTTTCGGCTACACTATATATTAGTGCTTATATAATGAAAAATATTTGCTTACACACCCATTTAGAACTTAGTACAAATTAAGAAAGAGGTGTCCAACACCTTCAGCAATGACAATCATCCTAAGACCATCTTCCTCTTCAATCAGCCCCCACATGAGACTTACGAACCTGCTGTTACCTGTCAAACAATTTTTCCCAAACAATTATGGCATCCAAGTCAGCTTCTAGATCATCTTGTCCTGACAGCACTTCTAATCCATCCTGGCACACCCCTTTATTAGCCAGCCAGTCAGCCGTCGTGTTGGCTTCACGGTAGATATGTGAAATTGAATACCAACAAACCTCTTATTACAACCCAATTTTTTAGACCCCAACATTGAATATGATTTTTGCTCACTGCGTCCTCACAGATTTGCGAATCCCCCTCTATCTCAATCAACAAAATACCTTTTTGTATGCACAGGAGAAGCCCACTAGCCAACGCTTCGAACTCTGCTTCGTTATTTGTAGCCTCCTCGATTTTCTTTAACAATGCACAAATGCACTCACCCTTGGCATTTCTTATCAGGAAACCTACACCCGCCTTCCCGAGATTCCCTTTCGATGCCCCATCGAAATTCAACTTGAGCCTAACACCAAACGGAGGGCATCACCTAACAGATGTTCTTCCATTGAGAGAATTTGAAAATTGCCAATTTGGAGGCTTGAGTTCCTTCCACACTTTCTGCAAACTCTCATCCCAGACTGTGAATTTCACTGGCCTCTTCTTTACCAATATTGCTCTTACAACTTCGCATATCCCCACCTCTATTTTCTTTATTATTTCGGCCACTCCCAAAGCCTAGTCGCAAAAAATCCTCTGATTTCTTTCCTTCCATATTTGCCAAGCTACCATTGAGGGAGCAACCACCCAGACACTTCCCCATAAATTCCTAGTATTCTTCAATGGCCAACCTTTTAGAAATCCCAGCAAATCATTTTTTCTAGGGGTTATCCAACCTATTGATCGCAGTAACCAATCCCAACAATGCGAGGCAAATTCGCAGTTCAAAAGCAAATGATCAGCACTTTCACCATTTTTGCAGCAAAGCACACATATACTGGACCCTTGTATTCCAAATTTGCCAAGCATGTCACCGGTTAGAATTCGCTTGTGCAAAGCGGACCGCAAAAACACCCCTGCCTTGGGCAATACCTCACTTTTCCAGCAAAGCTTGGCTGGCCATTCCTTATCTCCAGTGTGTGCCTTTTGGATTTCATAACCTAATTTGACTAAATATTCACCCGTTTTAGAACCACTCCAAACTATTTCATCTTCTTCATTCATGAGCAAGATCTTCCTTGCTCCCAGCACTTTCAACCCGTTTTCCTTATCTTGCATCGGTAATGGCTTAAAAACTAATATTAATATTTATTATTTATTATAAAAAAATTAATATTAAATATTTTAAATTTTAATTTAAGTTTACACTTTGCAATATATAAATTTCGATTAAAAGATAAGTATGTTAATAATGCTGTATAGTAGTTTATTAATCTAGTTATAAACTTACAAATATTTAAATTTATAAATATTAAATACTATTAAATTAATAAATTTTAATATGTCAAAATAGTATTTATAAAATAGTGATAGATATACTTTAAAATTTAAAATAGTAAATATTGGTCACCATGCTTATATAGTTATCAGTTTTAAGTTTTAACAAAAATAAATTGTATTAAAATTTTAAAAAATTAAAAGTAAAACAATATTAATAATTTAATATTCAAAAACTTTATAGTTTTTAAGGTTTTGAAATAGTTTTGAAATTTAAAAACAGTATTGAGTCTTACCTAGTGAGCAATTGGTGAGGATCATGCAGCTGAGGAAGGATCGTGCAAATGAACCAACAACTCAGTGTTTGGTGCATTTTTTTTAACAGTTCAGTGTTTTCTTAGTTTTCACAGTGTCCCACACATACACAGTGAAGAGATGTGTCAACTAGGGTTTTTCAAGGGAAAAAGTTAAAACAAATCATGAAAACTGCACCACTTCAAAATCACCAAGCAGAGAGAAGAAATGTTTCAGCATGTAAAATTCAAACCCTGGTCGATTCCACAAGGTTTTTGGTCAGTACCAGATTTCAAGACATACTCTACCCGAAGTTGGCAGCGAAATGAGCCAATTTGGTAACCTTCAGGTAAACCTAAAAGTTCTTCAAAAATTGAAAAATATCCTCAATTAGTTCCTTGTTATTGTGATTTATTATTTTAGACAAATATAAGATATAGCATATAAAATTTGTTTTACCTTCTCAATTCCATAAAGTTAATGATGTTTTGCATATCAATTGTTTAGTATATTTCTAATTCTGCACGTGATTGATTAGGAAAAAAACTCTCAACCTAGTTGTGGATTTAAAATTAAACTTGAGGAAATTATTGATAAAAGAAATAGAAATTGCAGAATACAATAATTGATGAAGTCAAAATAGATGATTTTTTTGGATGTTAATGTCAGTACATGAAAAAAAATTAACTATGTTTTTAGTCAACATCCAGATATACTTTTACCAAGAATGATTGATTATGATTGGTGACAAATAAAAAATGTGTTATTGAGGACAACAGCCAATCTATAGGGGGAGAAATGTTACAAAAAGTTTACCTGAATTTGTACAAGGAACAATATTCCTTCTATTTATGTAAATGGGGTAAAACTAGAAGTTGTTAAATAAAACAACACCTATGTAAATGGTTAAAAGACTATGTGGTGTAATTAAGGATTTGAAAGGGTATGTTGGTTGATCAACTCCTTAGGGAAACTATTTATTTCCTTGCAAACCTAGAAATTTGGTATTGTGGAATTTCTTGGGTGACCAATCAAGGTAGGAAGCAAGCATTAGAGAAGGACCATATAGAGCATGTCAAACCAAGGATACAAAGTATACCTTGGATGGTCTCAATGAGGACTAATGTGTATTTATGGAATATTGCTTTCCTCATAATAAGCAGTCATAACTTAAGGACTTTTCCTCTGATCACCATGAGTAGTGAAGATCCAAAATCTAGATAACCAATGGATAAGTACTCAATCTTTGGAATAAATTAAATGTTTTAAAATGAATATTTCAAATACTTCGATGCCATTTTAGAACAGTAACTTATACATTTTTTTGCCAAAGGTGACTATGAACATCATTGAGCCCTGGCTCAAACATGACACCTTTCTAAGGATGGGCATTTAAGCATTCCAATGTGCCCACAATTATTAACTATATTAATGTGGTGCCCCACTAATGGGAAGTCCATCAAGTGGTAGACCGCCTTATCATGGAATGGGATTTGAACCTTGGTCACTCACTTTCAAAAGCATTCCTTAACCATTACACCACCAACCAATGGATGAAAGTGAAACTATAACTTCTATTAATTCATTATTGTTATTCTACATTTTATTCATTCTCTATTAATTAGTTAAATATATGTTTGGTGATCTAGGAAATTAGTCCATAACAACTATTAACCTTGAAAAAGCAAAGAAGAATAGGGGATACCAATATACACACCATAGTAGCATTATATTTACACTACAACAGCACAGCAAACTGAAAGTGTAAATGGAATTCAATTACATAGAAAAAGAAGGAAAAACATGATTACTTTTATTATAAATGCTTAACCCTACAAATGGCAGTTTTTTTAAAGTGTGAAAAAGGAAAAAAATAAGTGGGTTATTTAACAGCCCACATCTTTTTTAACTCAGGTTTGACCAGGTCAAAGTCATGCCAATTTGACCCAACATGGCCCAAGCATCAGGTGACAATTAAATGTGGTTAATCATATTTTATTCTTGTTTTTTTGCTTCTATGATACATACGCTATGAACCCAAAGTGAAGAACAATGGACCCAATTTCCTCTCTTGACTATAGTGTCAAAATCTAGGGACAAAGAAATTGAAGAAGATGTCAAATATGTTCAACTCCAGGTTTGTGAAGACAAGTGACTGGTTTACCAAATTTAAGGAGTTCCTAGTTCTATTAGACGATTTCATTAAGGGAAGTGAAGGCGTCACTTCTTCCAAAAGGTTTGGCTTGCTAATCCCACCTTATTTTCACCTTCCAAGTTGAGTTTTAGAGAGGGTGGTTAGAGTGTGGAAAAGTCGTCTTGTTGGATCCCTTTGAGTTGTTGATCTTTGTGGTACCGCATGGATTATGCGTATCATGTGTGCAATAGGAGTAACTTGAACTTATTATCAAGTTACTTTAACTTATTATCAAAGTTACATGGACATGGATACTAATATGGTATCGGATATGTATATGGCTATTTTTCAAGGCCCCCTAATATGGATACAATTAGATATGACATTCATAAAATGATGCATGTATATTCACATCATAAATATATATATTATTTAGGACATATATAGACATCATAAATACTTATAAATTAAATTAAAATCTAATAACTTACATTATCTAAATCTTACAAAACTAAGCATACAAGAAATTAAATCAAATTTTCAAAATTTAATCTCAATTAAAAATTAAAAATATTACAATAGAGTAAACTATATGCAAATTATTATATAATCTATTAAATTAAAATATAATATATTATTAAATATATTAATTATAGATTAAAATATATTAATTTATATCTAATATTAGAGTTATTTAATTTTTTAGATAGATTGATTGCGGGTTCTATAGAAGAACACACCCAATGATAAACACTATGACAAAAAAAAAAATATTATTAAATATATGAATTATAGATTTTAATCTATAATTCATATACTTAATAATATATTAATTTATATCTAATATTAGAGTTATTTATTTTTTAGATAGATTGATTGTGGGTTCTATAGAAGTCCATACCCAATGATAAACACTATGACAAATAAAGATGCTTAGATGTGCCCAATAAGGCAAAGATGATAAAATAACATAAACACAAAACCACAAATGAGCAACAAAACAAACAACTAACAAAAATAGAGTAAACTATATGCAAATTAAAATATATTATTATATAATTTATTAAATTAAACTAGCTAGCATTAAACATGCTTCCTAGCCTAGTCTTCTTATGAGATCTCAAAACCATCTAAGAGGAAGCCTTCTTCTAGAACAAAAATTCCTATAAGAACTAGTTGCCTAATCACCCTCCCTCGAGGTGACTACTATAAGATCCCCAACCACATCCATAGAATAAGAGGCAATATCATCCTACACAAGAATATAAGGCCTAAACACATCTTAGGAGGAAAGAACAAGGGCTACGATACTTACATCTATAGAAAGCACACAAATTGAAGAAGTCGACACAAACAAAACCTCATCCACCACCCTTACAATTGATTCAAAAAGCACCAAATTCTGATCATCCAAAGAAATAGAATGTTGCCCCACAACCTATGAACCAAGAAAGTAGTAACATGCACACTTCGCATCCAAAGATGATGTTGCATCAACAGATGGGAAGACACCCTCAAGATGCTGCCCCAAGCATCCTTGGAGGTAGCAAGATGGGCATTTTCAATAATCTAATGAAAAGGTTTTGCATTCTTCCACCAGGATGCCAAATCAAGAGCCATATGCTTCCTCCTTGAGCAAGAAACTACTTGATGACCATGACTAAAACAATTACAGCAACAAAAAGCCAACCTCCCAAAGTCCAACAATTATTTCCAAACTTAGTTTTCCACTTTGAGCGAAATTTGAGTTGGAAGACCCTTAGAAATATCAATCTCAACCAAAATGCAAGCATAGGTTGGATAAGATCAAGCTATGATTTCAAAAAATAAAAAAACTTTCCAAGAGAGTTACCAATACTCTCCAAACAAGAAGGAAGCGAAAAATGCAATGGGAGTTTAGGCAACGTAACCCAAGCCAATAGCACAAAGAAGGATTGTGATAAAGAATTATAATCTAGGTACCATAGGTTCACAAAGAGAGAAATCTTACCCCAAAACCAAGGACCCCTTGCAAGAATAAAGTCCCTATCTACCACAAACTCAAACTATTACGAAAAAACCTTGAGCACATAGATCGATAACAATTGCATCCAAGAGGAAGGGTGTGTAGACACCCAAGAATCCAAATCAAGCAAACTGGGCCAAAAATGATGAAACCTACAAATCAAACCCATCCTTACATAGCGTTCAACTTTCTCCACAATATCATGCCCTAGTTTATTAGAGGAATCTTCTCTAAAAATTTCACCAACAAACCCTTCAAGTGAGATTGAAAATATGAAACACAAGCAACAACACCTAAAGGCAATGATCCAACCCTTGAACCTTGTTCAAGCAAAGCAGAAGTTGCCACTACAATCTTTACACGGTTTGAAGCATTTGCACCCGAACCACAACACCATTATAGTGGAAGGGCGGAGCATTCATAGATGAGAGACCTAGGCAGCTTAATGCAAAAGCTTTCACGCATCTAGGAGTAATGGGTGCAATGGCTAAATAGCTACAGTTAGGAATAATGTGGAAGTGTTTATAGCACACTCTAGACACTTCATAGTAGGTTTTGGAGCAAGTGGGGAGAAAACCCCTACATAAAACACCATTGCAATCTCCAGCAATTCCTATTTTGTTTTTTTGAAACATAAATGTGGTCCTTGGCCAACATGTCCACATTTCGTTCTGACCTCTTGAATTGGATGAAGGATCTATCATCCTTAAGCCAAAGGTTATTTTAGACCAACGATTGCACTCGCTCCATACCCCAACATCATAGAAGTTTTGGTTTAGTGGCAAGGATTGCAATTAGAAAACATCACTTGGGAACCTCTCCACCAACTTCAATAGCAATTTCCCCAATTCAAGCCTTCAAGACAAGGTTTTCCAAAAGGGGAGGACATGTTAGGACACTCACATCCTAAGCATTTTGAGCATTGCAGTAGTCAGAATATAGTTATTTCGTTAATATTATATTGTGTGGATTTATCCTACATTGATTGTACTTCATAGGTCACTCTTTATGAGGACTTTTTTTTTTTTTTGATAAAAGGCAAGATTGCCTGTATATATTTATTAATTTATAAAATATATATAGTATATACTTCAAATTGCCAGCTTAAAATGGCAAATTCACTTGAAATTTAACTGATAAATCTGCTAATTTCTATCTAAAAGACTAAAACCCAAATACAACTACCCTGTAACAGATTATAAACTTGTATCCCACCTTCCCCTTAACTATTTCATGTATACAAACAGAAGGCTAATACTGTCTTAGTTTACCCAGTACATATAGATATTTAACGAAATTTCCCACAATATTGATGTTGTAAAAAAACAAATATCATCTTGGAATCATATTTTCCAATAGAGCTTTACTCTCAAATAGTTTGCCCCTTCGAAGAGGCCTACAATTCGTGTTATCAATATAAGCATATTTGCAATTATTTCTAAGCATTGTTTTCTTTTCACATGTTATTGCTCTATCTGTTATATTTTGTAAGCAAGATCCTAACTACATGAAAGAGTATTGAGACTAATCATAGGCCCACTTTTAAAATGTGGTATGGCACACTATTCAATACAAAAAATGTACAACCCAATCGGCTAACAAGAAGGATGAACTTGAGGGGGAATTAAGGAAGACATTTATTGTAATGTGTTTTTATGATGGGAGGTCATCCCTCTTCATTGGAATTATGTAACAGATTTTCTCAAAAGCCATCTATATGCATATATAGATAGATAGATAGATAGATAGTTCATATGTAAGTTGTTAACCTAGAGGGGTAGTGTTGAATGAAGATCTTTAACCTAAAGAGAGTGTGAATTGAAGTAGGAGCAAACAAGTTTGTAGCTAGTCTATAGATGAAATAACCACCCTCAATTTTATTTTATTTTTAAAACTTGTTAGCTCAACAGAATGAAAATGTTAAACAACTTTCCTTTCCACTTTCTAATCACCAAGTTCCCAATGTGGGCGAGGTGAGAGCATACAGTGTATGGGATTACAATTATACTTGAAATGAGCAGCTGAAAGTAACATGCGCTTCTCCAGTGGGGTTAGTTGGGCACATCCACTTTGCAATGGGAAAGCATATACAATAAAGAAATGCAAGTAATCTCTTCCACTTCTTAGTGGTGAGTGAGTACAACCAATAAACAACTCTTCCACTTTTCAGTGGTGAGTGGGTACCAAAAAGCCACTTATTCAATGGGGTGAGTAACAAGAGCCACTTATGTAGTGGGGTGAGTAATAAGAGCCACTTATGCAATGGGATAAGTAACAACAAGTAACAAGAGCAAGATCACTGGTGGTACTACCACCCAGTGTTACAATGTTAGCTCTTACAATTCATTCCAACCCAAATAAATATCTGTTGTTACAAATATTAATGTGATATGAAGCTGATTAAAGCACCCTAAATGAACCCCCAACTCAGGAAACTAACCAGCAAATATACCTTAGAATATGGCAAATGGAAGTCTGATATTAGTCTGAAACCTCGCTGCAGCAATCTGGACAACAAGATAGATGACTCGGGAAACTTCACCCAGCTACCTCCAACGTGCCAAAATGATCACCAACTATATTAGCACTTAAACAGCAGTGCCAACTCACACCCAAACTCATGAAAAGAGTGTACCATTATTCTAGAAAGAGTATAACAAACATTTGCAACTCTGAAACTACAGTTGCAGCAGGTAGCAACAATGGTACGACCCCCCTAAAAGCACTCCAAACTCCACACTCAACACTCTTGCAATCTGAAAAGGAATCACACCAAAATGTAATGCTAAAACATATCAAAATATGTCCATACTAAAAAACCCAAACTGAAACTTCAAATCAGCTCCAATGGTGATTCCAAGAATCACACCACAGTCTAGCTAGGGAATAACTTGCAATTCCAAAACTAGAAATCTATGAGGGATTTCGTCCTCAAAGATTCGAGAGAACTAAAGCCATTTTGGCAGCATAACATTATCATTCTTCTACATGTCCAAATGAGCCCCCAACACCTCCTTTTATAGCTTTTTTCGTTGCTTTTTTAAAAAAAACAGCACTTTTTTGCTACTTTTTCAAAAAAACATTTTTGCTTTTTGTTGCTTTTTCAAAATCCTTTTTGCTTTTTTTTTTTTTTTTTCTAAGCGTTTTTTGTTGCTTTTTAGTTTTTTCGAAAAAAACATTTATTGCTTTAAATTAAATAATTCATTATGTGCAAACATTTAATCACACCTTTCCAACGAGCTATTACACTAAGTTGTCCTTTAATTATTTCTCAACATTAAACAACATTAGTGAAATATTAATTAAATAACTTAATAACTCACTCAAGTTGCGGAAAATACTGTAATGTCATCTGAATCCAATTTTGACCACACCATGAAGAAACTAAAGCAGTAGGAAGATGATTGAAACCAACTTGGTGACTTTTCTAAAAATAGCTTGCTCCTCCAAGAAGTTTGGAGAGCACCCAAAAGGTTGAAAACTGATTCCAAAAGCATCAAAGGTCTCCAACTAACCAACTTAACTTAAGCCCAAGAACAATTGCTCTACAAGACTAATCAAATGTTTCTCCAAGAATGTTGGAGTTCTCCCTAACTAACTAGTTAGCCTTCAGAAGCCTTGGGAGAAATTGGCTAAATGCGCATGGATTGGCTAAGTGCCAAAAGGGTACATTACAATAGATCATGAGAGTGTTGTGAAGCTTAAAGGCTTAAATGTATAGACACATAGCATGACATACTTCTAATGATCAATATAATTTATTGTTTCTACGAATTTCTGAGTTTTTCATGTTTGAATGATGTTCATTGTTTATGTTTCCATTGTGTGAATGATTTGGTATGTTAAGGTTGTGGGTTTGGAAATCGGAAATCCCTTGATTGGGACTTGCACCCTCAATTGCTTTCTTCCAAGAGACGAGTCCAAACATATCAGCATTGTATTTACAATGCAATGGCATGACAAACTAAAAGTTTAAATGGAATTCAATTACACAGGTGTAAAACAGGAAAAAAACAACATATTAAAATACACTAAAATACTCAAAAACACAAGAAAATAATTGCAATTGTTATTTCATGTCAAAACTGAAAAACCTAGGGAAAACTGCAATTTTTTCAATTATTTGCATTTAAACCAGAGTTTTCTCAATCATGCATGGCTTTTGAAGGTTTGACCAGGTTTTGAAAGTACCAAGTGTGTCAGTCAAAACTGACACGAAAAGACTATCATGTGTCAAGTACTCATGATTAACTACAGATCTTTCCCCATTGTTGCTACTATGCATCCAAACTGATTGGGTACAAATAATTTCACAATTGTCAATTTCATATATTTTTATAAGATAAAGCAACACACACACACACACACACACTTGCAAAGCTTTCACCAAACCCCCCCCTCAGTGATCCAATTAGATTGTGGATCGACCTCCTCTAGCGTGATGGGCGTGGAGTTAGTGCCCAAAATTTGTCTGTGGCGAAGACAAAGGTTGTAATGAACATAGACTAGATCATTCAACTTCTCCATGGACAATCTATTGCGCTTCTTGGAGTATATGTGCTCAAACATACTCCAATTGCGCTCACAACCCAAAGCACTGCATATTGAGAGAGAGAATGGCCGGTTGGGGTGAATAAATCTACAAACCAACTTACTCACAAGCCAAGTCCTACAGACAAACTCACAAGTTACTTGGTGAGTCTCGCCTCTAACAAATGAGTTTTGTTT
>VDFB02285746.1:0-48646 GCA_007258455.2 Sequoia sempervirens | reverse complement strand
GAAATTCCCATGACTAGTGAAGAACAATTTGTCTTCTCAAAGATCCAAGATGAAAATTATGCTGATGAAGATTTTAAACCAGCCATTGGTGAGGAATTTGATGCTGCCATAACATTTGATCTTAGTGACGAAGAAGATTATTTTCCATTGCAAAATGAAGAACCAAGTGTCCTTACAAAAGAGACAGTTGAAGAGCGTGTTGATGGGAATCTTGTTGAAAACTTTGGATCAGCCTCCATTGTTGATCCAATTTTTGCTTTCAAGAATCAGTTGTTGGTCACTGAAGATAAGGGTGTTCAATCTTTAACACACTTGGATAGCATACATAAGTTTGTTGAAGATCACATTTGGAGGGCACAAGTTGAAAGGAGACAATTGGGTATGGAAAGAGGATCTTCACTGGAAGATTGGTGTGTTGTCAGAAAGGCTTTAGAAACGGTGAAATCTGATTACTTGAACCTGCTTTTTGAAAGAGATCATGTCCTAGAGTTTTCTGGTCGAATAGGTGAAGCATTGAAAAGAAGAGAGGCTGAAGTTGATAAGCTTACATCTAAGCTCAAATCAACCACAAATTCTTTAGACAGTACACAAATGGCTCTCTTAGAAGTGGAAAATCAACTTGATGATGTCCATCAATTAAGAAAGCAAGATAGAGTTGATGAAATCAAGTTAATGATTGAAGAACTTGATTTGTTCCAAGAAGGTTTTGACTTAGGACAGCCTCCTAAGTATGCAGATGCAATTTTAGATGGTGCTGAGCAAGGGGAAATTAGTGATATACATGATTTTCATAATCCTCTCCTTGTCATAAATGTAGAAGCAGTTGATGATAATCCTCTTTTCATATTGGAGGATGAGCCAACCCCTGATAGAGGTAACACACTTGATGGAAACACCAAGATATGGGATCCAGGAGCTGATCCAAAAATTGAAGTAGAATGTATTTTTCATTTTGGTGCTGGTTTGAGTTCTCATTTTGTGGTTGTACTAGACCTTATGATTGGTAATCACCCTGGGAGACCACCAGATTGCAAGTATGCAAATGAGAAAACAATTGAGCTGATGAGTTGTCATTCATGCCCATCATATGTTATTTGCCATGAAGTTTCTGTTTGGGATATGATGGTTCAAGATAAATCCAACGTCTTTGACATTGAGAAATGGTCAAAATGGGGTTATGTAGTTGCTGGAAAATTGTTTACAACAGCTAAGAGAGGAGGGTTCAAGCTGATTCCTTATGAAACCTCGAAGGAAGAAGGACCTAATTGTGTCATCTACTTGTGGGACAATCCCTTCCTTGGAATGAATGGTGTTCTAACTCATGCTTGTTCTTCTTTGGGGCCGATAGTTACTTCATATTTCTTAGTGGTTGATAATTTCATGGAGATTTTCACAAAAATCACCAACTCCCATGATCCTTGTGGGGATAAGGATCAAATTTTCAGACATCATAGCATTGTTCCTTTCTCTACCAGCCATTGGGTGATTACATTTGCACTCTTATCGATGGATTGCCATGAGAATGTTGTTTTTATTGTCTTTGGCTCTTTGTGGAGGGTTGACAGAAGGTTACAGGTGAAAGAAACAAATGTTTCAGCCAACATGGCTCCTTTGGTTCCTGAAAACCAAGTGATTCAGGGTTGTTCAGGGCTATTTTCAGCTTGTGTTCAAGCTCCTTTGTGTTCTTCCTTCAAAGAACAACTCAGATTTTGGTTCCCCACATTGAATTCAGGTTGGATAAATTGTATTAATGACTTGCTGATGGATGCTAACTCCTTCACTCCCAAGGTTAGTGATGAGGCAGATGATTGGGATCCAAAAAGATGTGTGATTGAAAGAATGTTTCAGAGTTATAAACAAAGTTTCAGCTATGTAGTTTGCAATTACATCAAAGTGGCACAACGGAAGTGGTGTGGACCACTCTTGAGTGTTGATAGCAAATCACCCAAGCATGACAGCCATGGTAATCTTGAGATGGTCATAGACTTGATTCTTAGATTTACTAGAACTATCATCTGTTGTTGCATCAGTCAAGGGGACATGTGTGTGAGTATGATTGATGGTAATCATAGGACTTGGGATCCAGGGACAATCACTTGGGGTGAGAGGTTGATTCAAAATTGGTTGGGTAAACAAATTTTCAGAGTTGACACCGCTGCCCACTCTCCTATAAGCTTGCAAAAGACAATGAATGATAACATGCAGATGGACTGGCCAATACTTCCAACCCAGCAATGGAGTGATTCTCAGTGGGTGTTCATTGGTAGAGGTAATGTGGTTATTGGAGGAATTCCTTTGGTCATTCCTACATTCACATTTCCTATTTTTTTAGGGGTAATGATTTGCGACAGCTGCTGCCCTAGCATTATTTCGTTGATGATGACAATATCAATTTATGGGCAGAGTGACTTCATGTACCTATAGGCTTCTTGGCAACAAGTTGTGGGAGGATTTACAGAGCCCGAGCAATTATTACTAGCATCCACCAGTGTGAGTGAAGGATACCATAATCAGATCGAGCGGTTGATAGATACTCGCAAATGCTATAGTGGTGATTGCAGTCTATAGGATGGGTTGGTGCGCTCGATATGAGCATTTGATACTTGGGAATTAGGTATCGATGAGAGGTTATCAGTTTATGATTGGGGTGGCATTGTTAGGATGGATGATTTCAGGGGTGACACTGTTGTTATCGGCCTCCGATTAGGGACTAATTCGTATCACCTCTGGAACATTGTGATGAGATTTGTTGAGGGCTACTCTTTGGAGTTGAGCAGAGAATGTTTCTTGTTGCCTAGGATCAAGTTAGACAGTAGGATTTCATGTATGGGTCTCACTGAGGCGCCTTGGCAAGAGATTTTCCAGGATAGAGACTACAACCCTTGTAGTGATTTCAGTATGGGTATTGGTGATGTTCAGCTTTTTAGGTCACAGGAGTTGAGAGCACAGTTGGAGAATGATGCATTTATAGTTTTTATCAGAGTGGTGCAGCGACAGCATGGTGGACATTTGAGGAGATTGACTTGGGATCCCGGAACTACACGTGTGTGCAGTTGGTTGCTAGTGTGGGTACCTTGGCATTGCTTGAGGACAGGCAATCTTTGGGAAGGGTGGACTGTAATGTCCCTTTTGCAGTAACCACGCAAAATGCTATTTTAGCCTTATAATTCCCGAGGGCTAAAGGCACAATAAGGGAATCCTTTGCTTAGTTACTTAATATTGCCTAAGTGTCAAGCTAATATTTAAAAGGTGATATTAATTAATTAATTAAGCAAGATGATAAGTGACTTAAATGAAATATTTAAAAGTGCACTATATAAAGTCACTTCATAATTTTGAGGGGAAATTAAGTGGGAGAGATATAAAGGAAAAATAGAGCTCATTGTGGATCACTTTTTTGGGAAAAATGAACATTTTTGTCTTCACGGAAAAGCTTGAGCCTTCTGGTTCAGTTGGAAAACCCTAGCCATTGTTTCGAGTGTGCAAGATCACTCCTAGCTTGGCACAACCCACGAGTTGATAAGAGAAAACAAGCTTATTCTTGTAACCTTGTGGTTATCTACCTTTGGAGGTTCTGCAGCTTCTTTAGAACGATTTTTGAAGAGGTTAATGTGCAAGGAAATGCATCATTCAGAATGTGAGCCCTAGGTGCATAGAGATTCATCAGAAAAATCAGATATAAGTCGTTTTCATTGTGGAAATGGAGCAAAACAAAGAAAACGTGTTTTCTGGTTGAGACGTCTGTGGGAAAATAGGTGACGGGTTTATGTAAGAGCCGTGTAGGAGGAAAACGTGCTTCCTACCACCTTCAACGCAGCCCATAGAAGGTCAAGGTTGGGTCGATTTGCATATAGAACCCAAGACGACTCTTGGAGAGGCAAAAACGTGGGATTATGGAGAGTTATCTGGCCAGTCCAAGGCAAATCGTGGTCTCTAGTAGCTAATATGCGGGTTTATGAAGTACCCTGGGCATTGCTGTTTCATTCGAATTTGTGGTTGTCATTTCTATTGCTGGTGCTTAGGCAGCTTGCTGGGAGATTTAAGGCATCATTCTTTGCTACTACTGTTGGGGGCAGAGATGTCACCAAAAAGGCAACAAACCAGGTTCTCCTTTAATGTTAAATTTTGTATTTGGAAGTGTATTCAATCATAGTCATTTTCATTTGTTGTAGTTACTGTCACAGCAGTGATGAGAAATACATTTGGGTTTAACTGTTAATGAAATATAAACACTCACAGCAGAATAGCACACATTTAGTTAGTCACAGCTACCTGTGTTTGTAAATCATTGAATCTTGCATAATACTGATTTGAACAAGGAATATTTATACATCATTGTAAGGCACTTTATAATATGCATTTAGTCACGAACAGCAAGTAAAGAAATTTCATGACTGCTCACCAGATGTTTGATTAAAATACCTCATTGCTGCAGCTGGGTTTGCTCATGTATTTTCTGTCATTGGTAAATGAATTATAAACACTTTGCACATTGAATCAGTCAGTTAGTTTCCCTTCTTGCATATTAGTTTCCATATGAACAGCAAAAACAAAACAAGCCATCATTTACCAGCATCAAAGTGTGGCTAACAAACTGTCTAAAGGAATCCCTATGAGCTCAAGAGCAGAAAATTTATATCAGATTCAGCCAGGGTCACTTTAGTGGTGTCAGAGCACCTTTAACAGCACCTTTGACAACATATAACGAGCTCCCTTCAAATCAAATAAACACCAAATTTCCGTACCTTCCAGGAAGGCTCTTTACATAGTCCACCATGATGGGGTTGGAGAGGAAGCATGTTAGGGAGCACTAACTTCACCACATCTAAGCCCAATAGTGCGGAATAACCATACTCGACCCCTTAGCCTCAAGGGGCAGGGACTCTTGTCCATCCAACATGAGGTGGTCTACTTAGAAGGGGAAGACGCACCTATATCCCTAATCGCTCCTGAATAAGACACCCTAACTTCACCATATCTAAGCCCAAGAGCATGGAGTAACCATACTCGACCTCTTGGCCCCAAGTGGTAGGAACTCTTGTTGCCCCAACATGAGGTGGTCTACTTAGAAGGGGAAGACACACCTATTGAACTTATTGAGGTTCCTCCTTAACCCTTTCATGATCGCTTATATGAGATTCAAATAAATAAATGATGCAAAGAGTAACTACTATCATCATAGAGAATTGATAGACCATACATTGAGTTATAAAACATAGACATATATATATATATATTCAATCTTCTTATTATCTTGCATACCACAATTGAATAACTCTGCTGTAATGTACTGATATTTCCAATCTGATTGAAATATCAGAGTTGCAGATTGCTCAGTCTTCTAATAGATTATGTTAGATGAATAACTACTAATAAGGATTAATATATCTATATGTATATATATGTACACATATAGATATGTGTACATATATATATATAAATACACATATATGTATATATATATGTACATTTACATATACACATATACACATACACATATATACATATATATAATTATGTATTACGTATGATTATATATATATGTGTGTGTGTGCTTCTATGTAATATACCTTCTCGCTATATGTGTGTGTGTGTGTGTGTGTGTGTGTGTGTGTATATATATATGTATGTATATATATATATACATATTTACATACTCTCTGACACATATATGTATATATATATGTACATTTCGCTATATATAGTCCATAGTCAAGACTAAGCAGGCGCTTTCGGGCGCAGCGAGTCTAACGGCCGAGCCTAGGCGGCGATCTGGTAGCCCAATGAGGAAAGCAGGCTACCGCGTCGAGGGCAGACGCGCGGACAGCGGTCCCGTGTGGGAGACGTGACGGCGACGGTAAAGGCCAAAACAATTAAAACACACGTCTGTTTTTGTTACCTCTTCTGTTGCCCTAAAAGGGCACTCATTTCATTCATTTGGCAAAATAGGAGGAGAAGAGAGAGTTGTGAAGAAAAATAGGAGGAGAAGAGAGGGCAACCAACAACTTGTTGAAGACAAATCCAAGAGCATATATCATTTGGGGAGCTTCATACCAGCAAGGAGGTGCATTGAAAGCTCATTACCAGTGATTTGGAGGAGTTTCTATTGCATTCCAAGCTAAATCTAAGAGGTAAGTTCGATTTTAATTGATTTTTTTGTGTTTTTTTAACAAATATTTCATTGTAATTTGTAAAATCACTATTCTTTTGAGTTTACATATTTTTTTTACAAACCCTACTTGCAACTTAAATAATTTTAGAAACCCTATTTTGTGCAGCCACATTCATGTGCAAATCATACCATATTATTATTTTCACAATGTCTCATACCCCAGTCAGAAAAGACCCTGCTTGGAAACATGCTGAAATCTTTCCCGGAATGAAAAAAGGAGACGCCAAATGTTTCTATTGCAAAACAATATATCATGGAGGCATAAATCGATTAAAATATCATCTTGCACGCATACCCGCCCATGATGCAGTGGGTTGCCCTATAGCACCTCCTGAGGTTGTTCGTGAAGTACAGGTGCAATTAGAAACTTTTGAAATGCAAAAAGAAATGAAAAAGAAATAGAAGCAGGAGTTGTTGAGTGTTGGAGTTGGACAGGGACTTGGTGCTGTTGGAGATGCTTCTTCCATGCCTCCATACCGTCCTAGTGCTAGTGTTTGTGGTAGTGCTTCTGTTTCTGCATCAACAATGCCTATGCGTACTCCTAGTGCTGGTGGCGCTGTTACTGCTAGTGGTGGTAGTGTGCTTGGCAGCTTTCAGAGTTCGCTTCGTCTAGGGTGGACTCATATTTTGTGCCTTTTCTTACAGTTCCCCAGCAGGTGGCAGGCATGGGTTTGAGTGAGACTTGTAATCTTGACCAAAAAGACGATTCTGGAACTTTTAGTCTCACCCATTCCCGCTTCCATGTGGCAGTGTAATTTTTTCATTGGTGTTTAAAATTTATATTTTAAATTTTAGAATCTAGATGTATCCTAATTATCTCATTATAAATTCAAATTTTATAATGTGTATAGGACATTTATGACATATTTATGAAGGTCACCTTCATGAAAACATGGTTGATTCGATAACTATATGTGGGGCGGGGTTCAAAGCCCCTAGTGAAGATGAATTAAAGGGCCCACTTTTGACTCAAAAGGTGGCAGATGTGAAAGCACAATTAGAGGAGCAACGCAAGCAGTGGAGCATGATTGGTTGCACCATCATGACTGATGGTTGGACTGATAGGAGAAATAGGACGTTGCTTAATTTCCTAGTTTCCTCCGGAGGTAATTGTCCTTCCTTCAATGCATTGGAATTTGAATTTTATTTAGTGAATCACATAATTTAATATGGCTGATTTATGTTTTTTAATTTATTGAATAATTGGTTTTGCTTTTTTTTTTCAGGTGACACCGTCTTCATTAAGTCCATTGATGCTTCTGGCCAATTCAAAAATGCCACATACCTGTGTGAGGCTATAGAGGACGTGATAGCTGATGTGGGGGAAGAAAATGTAGTGCAAGTGGTGACAGACAATGCAGCAAATTATGTTGCTGCTGGTAGATTATTGATGGAGAGGCACCCTACTATATTTTGAACTCCATGTGCCGCCCATTGCATTGACCTCATGTTGGAGGATCTTGGCAAGCTCCCATGGATCAAAACATGTGTAGATGCAGCAAAAAACATTTGCAAATTTGTATACAATCACACATGGGTGTAACTTATGAGGAGGCAATACACGGGGTTGAGGAGTTGTCTCGATCACAGCATCCACCGGTTTGCAACAAATTTTATCACGATGCAATCCTTAGTTGATCAAATGACTGAGGCGCATGTTTTACTAGTGAGGGTGGTCTTCCTCATCCCTTTTCTGAAACCTTTGCAGTTGCGCCCAGCTGGTGCATTTTGATAGGCAAGGTTTTGAGCACCAGTGGACGAGATTGTGAAGGTAAATTTAATTCTTTATTATGTTTTAATTTTTAATCATATCTTACTTTTATTTGTTTATTTTCGTTCACACTTATTTGTGAAACATGTTTGCACTTTGCAGTTTATTGAGCCCTTGCTAGTTCTCCTACGAGTTGCAGATGGGGAGAAGCCCGCAATAGGCTACATATATGAGGGCATGGATGGGGCCCAAAGGGCCATTTCGATCGATCTATGTTGATTTAAAGAAGTATGGTCCCATTAGGATATCATTGATAGGGATGGCAAAACCAACTTCCTTAGGCCCATCCATTTTGACCTGCTGTTCTGATCAGCCCAGATTCACATGATCTCAAATGCGGATAGAAACTATAGTGGGCTCTGGAAAAATGGGCGGATGTTGCACTGTTACTACACGGGTGGTGCAGGAGATAGATGCCTTCACTAAGGCACAAGGAGACTTCTTTGCACGTCAAATGTGCAAAGATAATAGGACAACATTACTACCAGGTAAAAATATATTTAAGGGCATAATTTTCATCTCTTTATATTATAATTTATTATTAAATGTTGAACTTGAACTGGAAACTTGAAATGAGATTGATTTTGTTTCTTTTTCTCATCTCAGATAAGTAATGATGTGTTTGGTTACGATACACGAACATAAATATTCTACATTAAATATATTGAACTGTATGCGATTCAATAAGACATGAGCGCAATTGGAGTGTTTGAAACACATACACTCCAAAGAGCGCGTAGATTAACTGATGGAAGGATGAAACGACTTGGTATATGTTCAACACAATCTTGACCGGTCACGAGCTTTTTAGCCATGACAAAACCCGATCAATCTAGGCAAGAGATTTGATCCACGATGCGAAGTGGACCCTTTGAAGACTCTGGTACGATCTTTAAATGGCGAGATGATTGGAGTGGACGGCGGAGAAGGCGAGTTGTAGCCTTGGCTGAGGAGAGCTGAAACACGAGGAGGCGCGATGGCCCATTGTTAGCGTGGCATGGAAGTCGAGACCGTGAGAGACTATCGTGCGGTACAGCATCCTTCGAGCCTTTATGACGCCTTACGTGGGAAGGATCTGGCTCCCCACTATGCCATAGGGCATAGAGTCATAGAACATTTTGATTTGATGCCATATTTCATATTTCATATTTGTATGGAACATTTGATGTCATGGATTTCATATTCCATGAGTTTTGTATACATTTGACTAATTTTATATATCTAAGTATGTTATTTCCTTCAGCAACACAACTACAATGTGTACCTTATACTTATGTAATCGTTGTATACTTATGCATGTGATTAAATTTGCTTTTATTTGTGTTGTATTCAATAAAGGGTGCTTGAAACAAGTTTTAAATCCTTAAAAATCTCTAAATTTCTAGGGTTTTTCAACTTTTTTTCATTTTGCCGCGTCTGCGCCGTGTTCGCGTCCGGAGTCGCCGAGTCCCGCGCCGAGTCTGAGCCGCGTCCGCGTCTCGTTACTAATTATGCACACACACACACACACACACATATATATATATAATTATATTCAATTTACTTCCCTTATTAATTTATCATTTATCTTCATTTATCTCTCATTGAACCATCTTCTTCCTCATACATACTTCTTGATATCAATCCCTTATTATATTTAGGGGCTGCTGCCCTTCTGAGTGCAAACTATTATTTATTTCTGATTGCTTCCATATCAGACTTTTTATTGATTTCCTTCTCTTCAATTCTGCTGGTGTCTTTTATGTTCTCCTTTCTTGCCTCCTTTTATCCACATTCCTCATTTCTTTTATATCCTCTTGTTTCTACAAAGAGACGTGTCTTTTTGAAAGGAGATAATCTTTTAAAGGGACATGACTTTTGTTACCAATGTTGATTGTTGCTTTTAACTAATCGCTGCTTATGATATCTTTACCACTGCCTTTGTCTTGGTTTGATCACTTCCTTCTCACAAAACTCAAACGCTGCCTAATCAATTATAGTCGATGCTTATAATATTTTCTGCCTTCATTAACCAAATACTCATCACTACCCATAATCTTATATGGATATTAATTGTTGCTGCTGCATATATCTTATATCAATATTTTATATGTTTTCTTATTTTAACATATTTATTTTTATATTTATATTTTATTTGCATTTCAAATTTTGGGGGCATGACAGATTTGAATAGTATTATACGCTAGAAAGAGATTTAACACGAATTTCAATATGGAGGAAAGGAAGGTAACATTTTTATCATCAAATCATCATGGTAGGTAATAGAATTGTGAAGGAAAAATTACACTTTCCTAAGGATCTATCTAGGTTAATTAATTAAGGTTAGCAATAAACACACAATTAACCTAAAGAGCAGAGCTGTGTAAATAATTGCATAATAATAAATACTATTTCAGGAAATTAAATGTGAATTAAAGGTTTACTCAGTTCTTGATTTGAAGATGGGATATGGATGTTGGAGACTTGTAGAATTAATTTTCCATAGTATAGAAAATAGATGCTCTTGAAGTGCCAACTGTCTTAATACTGGCACAAACCTGGAGTATTCCCACCCAACTCAGATCTAATCTTTGAGGCACAGTTTTGATCTTGCCAGATGTAGACTTTTGTGATCTGTTTCTCTCTTTCTTTCTATTTGTTGAAATGTAGGGGCAGATGGTATGTAAAAATGCCTTAGAGAAGTTACTCAAAAGACCAACTTTACGGCCTTGGGCAAGTGTTGACAGACAACAATCAAGTGTGCAAAGGCCTAAATGTGAAGTCTGATGCAAGTATTGCTTCATCTTATGTAAAGACCCTGTTCTGAGATGGAGATTTTTTTGTGTAGCTTTTCCCAATTTTGGAAGATGTCTCGTTTCCTTTTATCAGATTGGTCACATAGCATAGCATGAATAATGAATGGTTTCTTGAAAAGAGGAGTGTATGGGCATTGTAATATAATCTAAGTTTTTATGCAATATCCTTGACTGAGCACAACACAGATTCATATTTCAGACTAAACAACATATTGCTATGAATAGCTGGAAATGTATATTTCTGAGATATGCCTTAAATACGTACAGTAGAGTTCAAATTGAGATTGCAGATTTGAAAAGACTAAACAGCAGTTTATTGCAGATTACAACATACTCAGAAGTCTATAACAGATTTATATTTCTTCAAAAATAAACCTAACAGCAAGTATGGGTGGTAGTGTAGGATATCAGTAGCATGGATTATTAAGTTCGATACCCAACTTGACTCCAATACAACCCATCAGAAGTGACTAATGAGCAGATGCAGCAGACTGTTATGTGATTTCAGAGTGTGAGTTAGACTGAACAATACTAACAGCAGTACCAATATTTAGTCTCCACAATTCCCAGTTGTTACAGAATGTTTCATTCACAGAGGTTCTTAATGACAGACAGGAAATTACACATAATAGTGATTAGGTCTGATACAAAATTAAGAGATGCTAATTGCTAAACATACAAGACTGAGACAACTCCCAACCCTAGTAGCAAACTTGATTTACACTAATATAGATTAACATCCACAGAATTTGTATCTTAAGCTTTGAAGTAACATTAGAATGGTCACACCTGAAGCTTAGTCGACCCCAGCTGAAACTGACTGAGGCATCTTCATTACTTTCCCAGATTTATGTATTCAATAACCAAAACCACTTTCATCAGTCAAAACCCCTGAAAGATGACTCGCCCAACCACATGGAGTCCACACGTCCTTCCTGAGTCTCATAGAAACAGCCATGCACAAAATGGTAGCTGATAAATGAATCGAACTGCTCCCAAAAAAACACGTCCTTCCTTATTTCCTTCGATTCTCACAAGAACGTGGTGTTCTCAGGCTGTATTGCTTGCTGAAGGTGCGCCTAGAGTTATGCACTGGATAATGCCTACGATTTGCAAAGTCTCTCACCAAGAATCGCCAAAAAAGTAACCAAGAGAAACCCACTGAATGGAAATCTTGAAACCAGGTTACAGCATGTTCTTCTTACCAAAACCTTCGATTTCATAGCTAGGAGTGATCTCTCACACTCGAAACCATGGCTGATAGGGTTCTCATACCCCCACTAGAGAGTCGATTAGTTTTCCTCTCGTGAAATGTATGCATTCAAAAGTATCGAATGATTTTCCCAATTCTTCCTTTGTATTTGCTCCATCAAAAGATAAAGTGACTTTTGTAAAATAAGATTTTAAATATTTCCCAAGTCACTTTTTGCCCCAAATAAAGTGACTTTTATAGAGTCCACTTTAAAAATAAATATTTCAATAAATCACTTTTGAACCTTTTGCATAGTCACTTTATAAAAAGATTTAATTAATTATTTGGCATCACCTCTAAAGCTAAACTTGAAATTAGGCAATACACAAATAATTAAATAAACGATTCCCTGATAATGGCATTAGCTTTCAGAAAGGAAAAGGCTAAGCGACAACCCGAAGGGTTATTGAGAAGGGAACATTACAGTCCTCCCCGAAATTGCTTGTCCTCAAGCAATTGTAAGCTCGGGTGTTGTAGAATTTGCTCATTCTCCCATGTGGCATCCTCAGTTGGCAAATTTTTCCATCTCACCGAATACTCCTTCACCACCCTGTTCCTCAACCTCCTCTCTCGAGTGTGTACAATCTCCTCAGGGACTAGGACCAAATGTCCCTCCTCATCCAGGGGTGGGAGCTCTAAAGAAGAAGCAACCTGCTGACCTAGTTCCTTCTTGAGGCACGAAACATGAAATACATTATGAATCTTGCTGCTCTCAGGCAGGTCCAACTCATATGCCACCTCTCTAACCCTCCTGATAATCCTGTATGGTCCATAGAATCTGGGCTTGAGCTTCTTGATTCCACTCTTCTTAAGAGAAGACTATCTGTAGGGCTACAAGCGAAGGTATACCAAATCGCCGACCTCAAAACTGCACTCAAACCTGTGTCTATCAGCGTATGTCTTTTGTTGATTCTGTGCCACCTGCAAGTTATCCTTGAGCGCCCTCAAGATATCTTGACTCTCCTGAATCCAATCCTTGGCTTTGGGAGCCTTGCTCTCACCAAAAGCCATCTCCATGAATGAAGGTGTACAAGGTTTTGAAAGGACTCATCCCAATGGACATATGATAAGTGGTATTATAACAATACTCCCCCAAGTGCAACCACTTAATCCATGCCCGATGTTGTCTTGCAATGTAGTTGTGCAAGTACCCCTCAATCCATTTGTTCACAACCTCTGTCTTTCCATCTGTCTGAGGGTGATAACTCATGCTCAAAGTCAATTCAATACCCGCCAACCTAAACAGCTCCTGCCAGAATGCACTCATGAATCTACTATCCTTGTCACTGACTATGTACTGAGGTAACCCATGCAATCTGAAAATTTCCCTGAAAAATAACTCAGCCACTTGTGGAGCCCTGTACTCTATCAGAATGGAAAATAAGTGAGCATACTCCGTCAACCGATCCACCACCACAAATATACTATCTCTCCCATGCACCTTAGGTAGACCTGTGATGAAGTCCATAAAAATGCTCTCCCATTTCTGCTCTGGGATAGGCAATGGCTTTAGCAATCCGGCTGGATGTGTATGTTCGGACTTGTTTTGTTGACAAGTCACACACTCCCTAACATGTCTCAATACATCATCCTTGAGGCACTTCCATGTGAACCTCTCTCTGACCTATCTATAAGTTTTGAAATAGCCCTGATGGCCTGCTAAGGGATTGTCATGAGAAGCTTGCAATATCTTCTTCTTCAGTCTAGATTTTGGCACCAAGTAGATCCTATCCTTGTAGTAAGTCACATCATCCACTACTTTGTACCTATCATCCTAAATCAGTCCATCCATCAACTCACAAGCAAACTTATTCATAGAGTACTCCACCAACAAGAGGGACTTCCAATCTGCGGAAATCTTTGAAAGTGAGCATGTTGAAGGTCTCCTGGAAAGGGCGTTTGCCACAACATTCTTCTTTCCCTTCACATACTCTATATCAAAGTCATATGCCTATATCCTAATAACCCACTTTTGTTGTCTCTCATTCAAATTCCTCTGTTCCAAGAAGTATCTGAGACTATTGTGGTCGGTCCTCATCGCAAACTTCCCTCCAATTAAATATCGTTTGAATTTTGCCAAAGCATGCATAATGGCAAGCATCTCCTTATCATAGATGGAGTATAGTCTCTTTGGTACCCTTAACTTACGGCTCTCAAAAGCTATGGGGTGTCTATTCTGCATCAACACTGCTCCTATGCCCTCACTTGAGGCATCACACTCCAAGACAAACGACTGTGTGAAATCTGAAAGCACCAATACTGGGCAACTACTCATCACCTCCTTGAGCTTATCAAAAGCTCATTGTGCCTCCTCTGACCAACTGAATGCACCTTTCTTTGTCAAATCTGTCAAAGGTGCTCCCAACTGTGAAAATCCCCTCACAAATCGCCTATAGTAACTGCACAATCCAAAGAAGCCTCGCAACTTTGTGAGTGTCCTAGGTGGTGGCCAGTTAAGTATCGCCTGTATCTTCTCCTGATGGACTTGCACTCCGTTTGCACTAATCACATGCCCCAAATATAATATCTCTCTAAGGCCAAACTTGCATTTTGAAGCCTTAGCATAGAGTGACTGCTCCTCCATGATATTCAAGATCTCATCAAGATGTCTCAAATACTCCTCCCAAGTCTGGCTGTAAATGAGCAAGTCATCAAATAACACCAACAAGAATTTACGCAACTGCTTATTGAATATATGATTCATGCAAGACTGAAATGTGGCAGGCGCGTTTGTCAAACCAAATGGCATGACCAAGAATTCATAGTGCCCATAGTGACAAGGAAACACTGTTTTGTGTATGTCCTGCTCTCTGACTCTTATCTGATGGGTACCCTAAACGAAGATCAATCTTCAAAAAACACACTGCCCCATGAAGCTCATCCAACAACTCATCTATCCTGGGTATGGGGTACTTGTTCTTAATGGTTTTCTTATTGAGAGCCCGGTAGTCAATGCACATCTGCATGGTTCTATTCTTCTTCTTCACCAAGACCATAGATGAAGCAAATGGACTAGAGCTCGGTCTAATGTGTCCCATCTCAAGCAATTCTTTGATTGCTTTTTCAATCTCATCCTTGAATTTCTTAGGATGACGATAGGGGGTGGTGATCATTGGTTTGGTCCCCTCCTCTAACTCAATGGTATGCTCAAATCCACGATCGGGTGGTCTCCCTAGAGGTATCTCTCCGAACACCTTATCATGTTTACCAAGAAGCTCTTGAATGTCAATGTGATATGGCTGCCCTGAATCTGTAACCTCCTTAGTAGTAATCAAACACTCTGCTGCCCAAGCTATATCATCATGTAGGAAAATGCTCTCCATGCGTCTAGCAAACACAACTTTGGTCGATCCAGTAGCCATGCCTCTGAGCACGACTCACTACTCCTCTACTATCCTAAACTTAAGTTCCATGGTCTAAAAGTTTTGTGAATATTTCCCTAATGAGTGTAACCACTGAACTCCAAGTACAGCATGAGTGTCACCCAAATCCACCACATAGAAGTCATCTGTGGCTGTGTAATTGCGCAAGGTAATAGGCAACTATGGGACTCTCCTAGTGCATCTCAATTTATAACCATTTGCCACCATCACATTAAATCTTTCAAAGTCCTTTGCGTGTAGCGTATGCTTCTCAACTAGGGCTGCATCAATAAAGTTGTGGGTGGCCCCACTATCAATCAACACTGCTATGCGATGTCCCTGTAGAACTCCTCTAACTCTAAAAAAGTTGAATCTAGGAGTGCCTGATAAGGTAGCAATGGTACCACTCTTACCCTCTCCTTGAGGTTGCTCCTCATTTGAACTGCTGTCATCATTATCTTGAGAAGGCTTGTCATCACTGCTCTTATCCTTAGACACAACCTCAATAAGAGAGTTGAATGTAGGAGTGCCTGATAAGGTAGCAATGGTACCACTCTTACCCTCTCCCTGAGGCTACTCCTCATTTGAACTGTTGTCGTCATTATCCTAAGAAGGCTCATCATCACTGCTCTCATCCTTAGAAACAACCTCAATAAGGTGAGCCTTGCCTTTTCCTAGGCAACAGTGACCTAGCGCCCAACATTCCTTGCAATGGTAACAAATTCCCTTAAGGAAATGTGGGCTAATAATTAAGCAAATATATGGGAATAGGTGTGGATAAGGTTATGATAAGGTTGAATGTATAGACATGTGTAGCTAGGAGTAAATAAGTATATGTAGGGATCAAGAAAGGAACCAAACTTAGCATAAAAGTGTGCCACATGTCACCATTTAATGGTATTAAAATTTCTATCAAAATGGGCCAAAAACTAAGTGGGAATTGGAATGGGTATTGATAATTTCACCATTACAAGAATATATTGATTTCTCACTAAACCTCGTTTTGTAGTTGATCATTGCTATTAGAATTTTGAATAAACACGAGACGCTGGATCAAACAATGAACAATAACACCTTTCATGCAAGAGATTTGCAAAACAAAGATTTGCTATTCCTCAACAAGAAAAACTTACAGAATGAACCTCAAAAGTCTTCGTGGAGATCTTTGGTCTTGGGTTGTGTTGGTGTACGTTTTATCATCCATCGAACACACAGAATAAAATGTCCAAAGACACTCTATCCTCTCTTGAAAAACCACCGCGTATGCTAAGATTGCGAGATCATATGGCGATTCCAAGGTTTCTTTCATCAGGTCTTGACATGTGGATAAGCTCAATGGGCGTTGTGATTTGCTGGTAATACACAAAGGGACTTACATTAAAGAATTCTTCAAAAGTTTGGGACTTAGATGGATTTATCATTAAAGGCTTCTTCAATTGGGACTTTCAATATGAATCTCAAAAAAATTGCAAAAAGATAAGGGTTTAGAGGATTTATCCTACGCCTAGGAATTTAAGAGATAGTAAAGATCAGGTGAAAGGAATAACCACGCTTTGTTTCACCTCCCTAGGACAACTACACAAAGTGGGTGCAATCTTCAAGGGATGTGATTATAATTTTCAAGTCTCAAATGAGACCGAAGTTAAGCTTCCACAATTACAAGCTCAGGGTAACTTTACGCATCGAATGCAAATCATCCATCTGAAGAAAGTATGAGCATTCACCATTTAATCTATACGATCAATCTCGCATTCACTTAACCAATATTCAAAGCAAATTCTACTTAATTTAATTCTAACTCTAATCTATGGTAGAAGTTATGCAACCTTGCTTACTACTTGACAATAAAAGTGATTCAAAGCAAATCATGCATAAGAGCTTTTATTATCGGAAATAGTCTCAATGCAACAATTTCATACACTGTCTCCACCCTTTTAAATGAGGGGGCGAGCTCAATTTATAGCTCCCCAATTACAATTCAATGGCCAAGATTGATTTTAGATCAACAGCCGAGATTAAAATATAAAACCCTAATTAGGGTTTGTCACAACGAACTACCTCTCGACCAACAATAAAATAGAAAGTCGTTGCATGTTGATTTGGAACAATTTGATTGGTTGGAAGATGACGGGACGCCACCTCAGCGTGTTGGATGCCTTCCTTGGTCACTTTGTTTTTCTTACATGTTCTTGCCTTAGAATATTTTCCTTGCCGATGACTCTGTCCTTTGCGCTTAGATCTTGGATCTCCTTTGAGATTTTGATTTCTTCTCATCCAGATTGGAAGTCTCACCTTGGAGCAAGTGTCTGGACTTGAAGTTATTTTCTTTCCTGATTGCTTTGAAATTCCTCCTGCTTGAATTGGATTGGTGTTATTCCTTTGGATTTCCTCTCTGAATCATCCAATTTGTGTCAAGAAATTGTCTAAGTAAGAAAATTTGTTTGGAACACCCTTCTTGTCGCCATTTGATTATGATTGGAAGCTTGTTTTTAATTCTTCAGGAGATGAAATCCCTCAAGAAGATGCCTTGATTGCTTCAACAGGTCGGGATTGTAGATGAAATCCCTTCAAGATGTCTGAATATTCTTTCAAGTGCCTTGAATTTGGAGAAGAATGCCTCTATGCTTGGAATTTTCTCTGTGAAGTATTTCCCATACTTAGCCAAATTTTGGCTATTCAAGTTCATTTTGTAACACCTTCACGCGAACTATTCAACATTTAGCCAAGATTTTGGCCATCTCGATGCTCGATTGAACTTTTCCTGTGGACTTGCCTTCAATTCTGAATCCGGCTATGGAGGACAAATTCCATCCTTGGACAAGGATTTTATCCACTTCCTCTTTACTTTTCCTCTTTATTCCCCTTGTTTTCCTTCCAACACTTAGTCAATTTTCTGAATTTCTTCTCCTTGGGCAGACTTTACTAATACTTAAACATTTTTCTTTCTTAGGCCATGCCGGACTTTGCCTGTGTTTGGACATTCCTTGCTGGAGGTAAGTTGGACTTTTTCTTGCTTGTGACGTCCATCCATTTTGTTAACACTTGGAATTTCTTTATCTTCATGGCAGACTTTGAAACTTTTATTCCATGTTCTCTTTGATGTCTAGGCAATCTTTGAAGTCTTCTTGCCAAGGTCAGGCTTTGGAGTTTTCTTTCCAAGCTTGAAGGCGGACTTTCTTCATGTATTTCCACTCCTTGGCGGACTTCCAAAATGTTCTGCCTTCTTCCTTTTCAAAGTCAGGTCGGACTTCCAGAACTTTGTGCTATTTTCCATATCTCCAAGGTGGACTTTGTGAATTTGTTTCCAAGGCATGATAGGCTGGGCGGACTTGACAAATTTCTTTCCACTTCCATGGCGGACTCCATGAATATCTTTCCATCTTGCTTTTGGCATGGCAGACTTCCTTATGTATTTTCCGGAGTTCACAACTTTCTTGCCATATTTCATTGATGTCTAGGCGGATTTCAACATGTGCTTTCCATTACTCCTTTGACACTTAACCATTTTTTTTTTATAAATTTTTACTCCCATGGTGTCAATACCTAGCCTTTTTTGTAGAATTTTCTCTCTCAAGGCATTAATACTTAGCCAAATTTTTATTTTTCTCCCTCAAAGGCGTCTATACTTAGTCAAATTTTGGACCCTCTTGCAAGCTAGGCAAACTTTCTCAACCTTTTTTCCACTATCTCATGGGTGGGCGGACTTTATCCTAGCCAAGACATGGCATGGCGGACTTTGGGTTAGGCTTGCCATTTCTTTATCTTGGCTAGGGCGGACTTGCTGACTTTTGTGCCATCTTCTATCAAGTCAAGGGCGGACTTTACATGTGCTTGGACGTCCCTCATTTATCTCCACTTGATGGCGGACTTTCTAGCTTCCTTTCCATTTGCCTTTCTTCTCATACTTAGCCAAAATTCTCAATTTCTTCTTCTAAAGCATTAAAATACTTAGCCAAATTTTGTATTTTACCTCTTCTTAGGCCTCCATACTTAAACAAATTTTGAATTTTCCTTCCAAGGCATCAAATACTTAGCCAAAATCTTCAATTTTCCCTTTTCTTATGCTAGGTGGACTTCTCAAATGTCTTGCCAAGGCTTGGGCTGACTTTGGAGAAGGCTTGACATGTTTTATCTAAGGTTGGGCGGACTTCAAGAGGTCCTTGCCATGTCCCTCAAATTTAGGGCCGACTTCCAAAACTTCATGCCATCTTCTCACTAAGGCAAGGGCAGACTTCACAACTTCTATGCCATGTCCCTCAATTTAAGGGCCGACATCTTCATTATCTTCTTGATGGCGAAATCTCCATCCTTACCTTCCCTCCTTTATAGGGACGACTTTGTTAATGGCTGAACATTCTTTCATCTCCGTGGCAAGGGCAAATTTCTCCAGACTTAGGCAAAATTTATCATAAATTTCATGCCTTTGGGTTGATTTTTTTGGTGACTTTTACATGCTTTTTGATTGATTTTTTCAGATTTTTGCTTTATTTTTCCATGCTTTTTGGTTGATTTTCTCAGATTTTCCTTTGCTTTTCCATGCTTTTCTTGATTTTTGCTTGATTTTTCGATTTTTACTTTGATTTTTTTCAATGATTTTTTGATTTTTGGTTCTAAAGATGGAAACGTTGACCCGTTGACCAAGGTTGACTTTCTAAAAATAGAAATTAGAAAAAGCAAAATCCCTAAAAAATAGGGAACCCTGTTTGGTCAAAAAATGCCAAAAATGAAAAAGCGAAAAAGCAAAAAAACAGATTCCCTAAAAAATATAAAGTGTCAGAATTGGCCCAAAGCACAGGTGATCCTCGTCTCTCGAACCTTCTGAGCCCTTCCATGACGTTTATGCACTGATTTAGGCATGGATTATCAACTTGGCTCGGATGACTCTGATTTAGGCATGGATTATCAACTTGGCTCGGATGACTCTCAAAAGACTGACTTGAAACTCTCAAAATGATAACCTCGTTGTAAAGAGACAAGTGATAAGCTGTTGCGATGCCAAGGCAAAAAGCAAAAACAGGGGGTCCCCATTTGCAATGGGGCGATGTGTGAAAAGGTCACAACAGGTTGATAATACAATGAGGGTTGAGTGCTTTATAGGAGCAACCCTAAATGATAAAGGGATCAGATCATGACAAGTGTCAACATCTAATGCAATGAGACAAAATGATCTAATAATAGCTCACTTCAGTTAACATAAAAAAACACTCCTAAGTTTAGCTTAAGTGCATGAAATGAATTAGACTAATAATCAATTAAAGATTTATTAATTATTAGCTAATGTATGATTACTCTAACACCCCTCCTTAAGATGAACTTAGGGAGTAGCTAAAAACCCTAAAAAGAGAATGCATGATGGGTCTCGACAAACAAGGCCTGATGAGGTACCCATGTACTAACAATCTAATCTCTCACAATTGGAGAAAAGGAGAAAACCTCATGGGAAAAACTCCTCTCCAAAAGAGAGAAAGGCGAATGAAGGATTGAAAAAGCCTCCAAACCAATGTGAAGGACTAAGAAGCCTCCAACTAAAACAATGTCCCAAAAAAGAACATGAAAAACATCCACAAGCACGAAGAAGATGTAGACTGCTATCAAATGCTGACTAATATAGTGTTGAAATTAAGAACCTCCTTTGAAACAGATGATGAATAGGATCAAGAAGACAATAATCTACATGAGTGCCCTCAACGACACTACTCAAATTAGATGGCAAACAAAGGAAAACATCTGGAACTCGAATATACAAATGGCACATGAATTTGCATTAGTGACCCCAACAACACTACTTGAATAAGATGGAAAACAAAGACAAACATTTGGAACTTGAAGATACAAATGGCACAGGTACCAAATATTTGAAGAACATTGATCAAATGAAAATAGGTCACCTCCAGAAATAGGAAGATAAGTACATCGAAACTGTGTGAAACCAAGAAGTGCATATAGGAGAACAAAGAACATTTGAATGTGCACAAAAGAGTAACTGCAAATAAAAGGGTGTGCAAACCAGGGCACACACGCATGAGACATGAATCATTGGGATTCGATATTGTCGTGGAAAGAACACTCACTTGACAAAGGTGTGAAGGAAAAACAAAGGCACTCATAACCCACCCATGGCAGTTTATACCATAGTGCAAGTACAAAATACACAACAGGATGTGCAAAATTCCTAAAAAGTATACACCAGAATGTCACTTTATTTCAATGCATCTACAAAAGAGAAATTGCATGCAAAAACTGTCTACAATGCCCAAATAGGACAAAATGCTAGAGAAAAATCTAGAAAAATTGTATTGATGGTTGTGAAGAGCTCTGAAAGACCGTCCCAACACTGTAGCAGCAAAATTTGGGAAAAAAAACCAGCACCATTGGATAGTGCTTGGAACCAACTTTTCGACGATATCTCATTTGCCCAATTTTGATAATCGAGCAAAAAATTATCATGATTTTCCCAAATTTTCTTTTTTTTTTTGCAAAAAAAATAAATTGTTTAGCCCCTAGGAGTGGGCACTAGTCTTCCATATGACCTTGGCTGTTTTTTTTGCTTAAAAAAACCAAAGAAAAAAAAAAACAAGCAAAGAAGATTTCAAATTTGCTCCTGTAGCTCTAGTTGAGAAAAAAAAACCCTCAAAAATCGAGAAGGGGTTCGTTGAATTCACACTCTGATGCCATGCTAGAATTGTGAATAAACATGAGATGCATGATCAAACAACGAACAATAACACATTCCACACAAGAGAACTGCAAAATAAAGATTTTCTATTCCTCAACAAGAAAAACTTATAGAATGAACCTCAAGAATCTTCAAGGTGATCTTCAGTCTTGGATTGATAAAACAATGAGGGTTGAGTGCTTTATAGGAGCAACCCTAAATAATAAAGGGATTAGATCATGACAAGTGTCAACATCTCGTGTAATGATACAAAATGATCTAATAATAGATCACTTCAATTAACATAAAAAAAACATAAGTTACCGATTCGGGTTCAGGGACGGGTTTGGGTACGAGAACCTGGTACGTGGGTACGGGAAAAAATTTTTTAGGGGTTTGGGTACGTATGGGTATGTGTGTATATATATATATTAATATATTATAAATATATATATATGTATTATATATACAAAAAAATAAGAGAAATATACAGAATTGTAAAACTAAATCATTTCATAGTATGATACTTGATCATTGATTAATGCAAATGCAAAGATAATTATTAAATTGTAAAACTAAATCATTTCATAGTATGATACTTGATCATTGATCAATGCCAAATGCCAAAGATAAATATTAAATGCCAATTGATAGTTGAAAAATATTCAAATAAAAAACTGAATTACAAAATGTAGTTCATGAAACATTGAAACATGATTCAATGTTCATTGTTCAAGTGCTCATCAATCATCAAAAGGATTGTCAGAATCATCATGACTTGGATTTTGAGCGGTTTGAACTTCAAAATCATCATCATTTGAACCCAAAGCGGATCCAACACCATGCGATATGTCATCAATATCACCCACATCATCCATAGTGGCTCTAGCAAGATCCTGAATGGTTGCATCCAAGTCATTAGACTTGGGTGCTACATCCCAAAGCCTCGCTTGCCTCCTTGCTTGTATTGAGGATCCTTATGTGACAGAAGACTTAAATTGGAATGAATATACACCAAGTCTTCAGCTCTTTTTGCAGCCAACCGGTTATGCTTCACTGAGTGGATAAAGGAGTATGTACTCCAATTCCATTCAGCGGCAGAAGAGCTTGCAACCTGGAGAGAAAACCAACAAAATAAAAATAAAAAATGCAAGATAAATTCAAGAATGTTAAGTGTTAAATTCTACAATACAAGTGGCAAAAACAAACTTGTGAGAGGATCTTGATTGCAAGAGGTTGGAGGTACATATAATCTTGACCATGGAGGTACCACCATGTAAGAGCATCCATTTTGTATTGGTCTCTAACAACAGAAGGGGTATGATTTTTTCCTGAGATAAACATTCCAAATTCTCTCATGACACTTGTCTGCACTTGGATCACTGAACATTCTACTAAATGCCCTCTTATACCCATTAGCAACTTCAGAATCTCTATATGGCGGTATTCTCCCTGGGATAGAAAGTACTTCAGTGGTATAGTACCTCGGAGATAGGGCATATGCAAGGAGGTGCAATGGAGTTGTCATCTTGTTCCAATGATGAAGAACAATTGCTTCCACCCTTTTGTAAAAGGTGTCTTCAGGATCATTCTCTCTTTTTTGTATTTCTATTTTTATTTTTTCCAACATTGTGTCCATGCTATCATAGACATCCCCCAAGCATGGTTCATCTGTATCAGCAAACCGAAGCATAGACATGATAGGTTCGGTGAATTCCAATACATAATTCACACGATCCCACCAATCGTCATGCAAGATCAATGCCTTGACCTTTTGGGCCCTCTCTGAATTTGATTGCTTCCATATACCCCATTGGTTGCTAATAACCATTTGACTCAATGCATCTTTCACCTTCACAAGTCGTCTCAGAACAATTGTGTGAGATGCAAACCGGGTCTCGGCAACCTAAGAACATGTTAATAGTAAGTTAATAACACATTTAAAATATGTAAATAATGCAAAAAATTATTTTATTCAATTATGTAAAACATGACATAAATGAAACTAAATAAATTAAATTTACCTTCAACAATTCCAATCTTGAAAAAGTTATGAAAATTGCTTGTGACATATGGTGGTTTGTCACAAACATCTGGATCTCCTCAGACTCCTGGTATATTTCTTTCACCCACTCTATTTGGTTGCCAATTGCTTGCATCACCAAATTGAGGGAGTGTATGGTGCACGGTGTCCAAAAGATGTGCTCATATTGTAATGCCCCATTTGGCCATACACTCTTCTTTTGGATTTAGCTATTTCCGGAAATCCGTAGGCTAAGCTGAAGTATAAAACTAGGGTTTCCTCTTTCAAAT
This sequence comes from Sequoia sempervirens, assembly GCA_007258455.2. NCBI lineage: Eukaryota > Viridiplantae > Streptophyta > Pinopsida > Cupressales > Cupressaceae > Sequoia > Sequoia sempervirens. The sequence continues at coordinate 24,326 of VDFB02285746.1, read as the reverse complement.
ATCTGTTTAGTTGGCATTCAGGGATGTTGTGCAGACTTACTATTTATAGCAGTTTGCTATTTTTAGCAAGTCTATCTTTTGGCAGTATCTATCTAGCAGCAATTCAATCCTTTGCAGTTCAGTGTTCAGTTTGGCTTTCTGATGGTTTTGAAGTTAACTTACTATTTTTGGCATTTACTATTTTTAGTAAGTTCATTTTTGGCAAAAGCATCATCATCAACTTGGTTCAGTTTGGCATTTGTCAGCTTGCTATTTTTAGCAATTCATCAGTTGCAGCTTGGGCATTGTATTTGGTTATCTCCTTGGACTGAGTTTCAGACTTAGTCAATTTTTCATGTCTTGAAGTTGTACCCCACGCCTAGGCTTGATGACTTCAAGTTGTTTTAAAGAAGGGGACATAAAGGGGTCAAGTGAGCATTTAATTATTTAATAAATGTTTTATTGTGGCAATATGAAATGGATGCCTAAAGGGGAAGTTGAATGATATTTTAATATTTCAAAAACAGTGAAATGCTTAAAGTGGCATCCCTTTTGGAAGTTGAAGTGATTCAACTTCTTGGAATTTGAAGAGTCTCTTGTTGCTTCATTTGCCAATTGAAACTTATATATTGCTGCTGTTTGAAGAGCTGATTATCCATGAATTTATGCTAATGTTATGTTGTCAAAATGACAACTTGGTTTTTACTTTGAGGGATGCTTACCTCCTAGTTTCAATCCAATTTCGTGTTTGAAATACAACACCTAGTTGGTTTTCATTGCTGCTTCTCATCCAGACTAGCAGATTGAGCTCAACAGTTGAAGTTTTTAATGATATTTCCAGTTTTGAAGTTGCTGATGCAGTCACAGCTGAAAGTGGTTTTTGCATACAGCTTTTTGTGTGAATTTAATTGGCTTGTGGGTACTTTTCCAATCCATTCCTACACCCAAGGCGACCATCTTTGGAGAGTTTCAGATTTTAATTTTGAGTTGTTGATTTTTACTTGTCAAAATCGCCCCTCATGAAGGCCGTACCATTCTTGCTGCATTGGGATTCGTGTAAGAATTAAATTATGAGTTTTTGTTGCTGTTTCTTCATCTGATGTTGGGCGCCTATCTTCCAGCAGCTCATTGGTTTTCGTTTCACACAAAACGGAGGTATTTTAAGTGAGTTGTGAATATTTCTTTGAATTTCACAGTTGCTGATCAGAATTTCCAGAATTGTTATTTTACATCAGACTTGTTTAAGTTTGAATCTTCAGTCCTTTCTTCATCATTTATTGTTGATATCTAACATGGAATCATCCAGTATCATGGTACATTGATTCTATTGTAATTTTCATGTAATTTGCAGCTCTTTTTCCATATTGTAAGACTGTAAACAGTAGTACTGTTCCAGTCCTTTATTGCTGCAATTCTTTCTTTAATTTCACATTAGTACCCCTGGATGGTTTACCGCCAGTGTGGATAATTGGATTTGTATTACTCTTGTACCCACTCTCAAGTGGTGAATCCCCACTCATAAGTGGATGCCTGCTGCAGCAGACGAAGTGTTTTAATTGTAGTTTTTTCCCCCCACTGTTTGGTGGTAGCGTGGAAATTCTCTTATGGCTGGTTATCCGCCTATTAGTTTCAGTTTTCAATCAATCACTCCGTCATATGTTAGCACCTCGCCCTCAGTGGGATCTTGAGTGCACATTCTTGACGTTGAGTTTGTTCCATTTTCAAGTATTGTTCATTAGTTGCTCCGCCATATGACAACACCTTTCCTTCATTGGGATTGAGTGTGCATTCTTGGCGTTGAGTTTCTTTTAAGCTTGGTTATTAGTTTGATGCTAACGCTAATCCAGTTGGCTAGTGCTGGTTTGTGTTATGATAATTCAAGAAAAAAAAATTGGTTGGCATATTTTACATATCTAGCCTCTACCAAAGCACCTGCAGCCCTGCAAACTTTTGCATTGTCCGTAATTACTTGGACAACATTTTCACTACCCACCATCTCTATGGAGTAATGAGAATCCTGGAAATGAACTCTGCATCTTTCACTTCCCCTTCACAGTCAACCGCCCTCAAAAACATTGCCCCCTTGGGGGACACTGCAATAACATTAATCAATGGACGGTTTTTGCAATCTTTCCATCCATCGGAAACAATAGATACACCTGTTTCAACCCAAGAATCTCTAATTGGTTTTAGTTGGGCCTCTATAGATTTCTTCTCTTTTTGCAATAAGGTGGTACGCACCTTTTCATACCCAGGACTTGTGAAACTAGGAGGTACACTATTTATTGCTGACACCATGTCCCACCAATATGGTGATCTCACCAAGTTGAATGGAAGACCATTGGCATAGAGGCAACGTGCAATTTTTTCTTCAACAATATCTCTTTCCTCCATTTTAAATGCCTTCTCTAATGGACCTCTCTTGCGGGTGGTGGTTTGTGGTTCTTCATCTTCTTCTTCCGTAGAGGGTATAGACAAGAAGGGATGTCTAGAGGGCCTAACTGTTTGAGTGGGTAATGCTATTTTTTTCTTTCCGAAACTATAACTACTTTGTTTTCCTCTTGCAATCAATTTGTCAGCATCTTCTTTTTCTTTTATAAATGCCGCTATTTGTACAGCAAACAACCCCTTCTTATCTGGGCCCTCACACATATTAATCCCTTTACCACCAGGGCCCATAAAATGAAGTTTCACTCGGTAATAGGAGCTATTATATTGTGTATTGCAAAAATTACACTTCCAAACAAACCCCCCACCTCCAGGAATTTGTGAAATTCTTGTGGTATGACTCCATAAAGGAGATCCTTTATCAATTTTGAACTTTTGGCTTCCCTCCCCACCCACTGAACTTTGACTACTGGCTATTGTTGCAATCTATAAAAAAAATATATACTTGAAAAACTTCTTCACAAACTTGAAAAAATCCATCAAAAACTAAGAAACTTAAAAAAATTCATCAAAAGATTAAAGAATAGGGTTTAAATGCATACCTTAAACACTTAAATCTCCTTTGTAGAAGCTATTTGCCACTCCACAATTGATCTCCTTCGAATACAATCACCTCCCTTCAAAATGCTAAGATGGAGAGAAAATATGGTGAGAGCAAAATGAGAGGTAAAAATGAAATGTTTTATTGTTGAAAGGCCTCATATTGGGTCGTTTTAGGGTTAAGAGGAAAAATAATAATAAAAAATTTCTTTTTTATTTGACTTTGGGCCCACTTTTTAAGTGTTGGGCCATGGGTTCTCCTAGGTACGCCCGGGTACGTGGCCGGTACCCTCAGGTCTGCGCACCATTGGGCCAAGTTCGCATTGGGTACACACAGGATGCGTGCCCAGCACGTACCCACAGGTGAACCTGTACCAAGTTCGTACCCGAACCAGGTTCGAGGCCTGTGGGTACGAACCCTGCAACATAGAAAAAAACACTTAATTAACATAAAAAAGCACTCCAAAGTTTAGCTGAAGTGCATGAAATAAATTAGACTAATAATCAATTAAAGATTAATTAATTATTAGCTAATGCATGATTATTCTAACAATTGCCCCTTTTATAAATTTAGAAGAGTAATTGCTTACACCAAAGATGTAATATAAATATATATTACATTAATTTACTATCATTGAATAATATATTGATCATTTTTTCAATGCCCCCTCCTTGTCTACATAGTAAATTCAATCCCAACATTCATTTCCCTTTGACTCCCTCTCAGTATTTGAGACCCATGATTTGAGTTTGTTTAACAATTTCAACCTTGATAAACATGACCTAATTGCTATAATAAACCAAATGAGATGTATAGCAACTTGTATTTCAAGTTTTGTGTGTTGGTGTATTATTTTATTTTTGCATTTAGTTAATTACTTTATTGCATTATATGCACCTTGGATAGGAAAAGTTGATGTAGATATGTATTTAATTGGTAGGTTGTACTTTCATCATGTGACTTGTACTTTCCATATTTGGTGGAGATATTTTGCACACATGTGATTGTATCTTCTTTATACCACATTGTTTGTACATTCACATCTCTTGGTGGCATATCCTATAAATTCCCACTTATAGGTCTCATATGGGTAATCTCTCATATCTTATTTCATCGTATTGCATCTTCTCATTAGAAATTTAGAATATAGTTTATTGTATCTTGATCTTTTAAATTCTTTGTGCTTTTCTTTAGGATTTCTTAATTTTGGATGGCTATTTCTATAGCCAAATTTGACATAGTATTAGGGTGGGAGAGTGCCTTTGGTTATTCTTTTTTGAAGATCCAAAATTTTAGATATTTTTCTTTTTCTTGAAAGACTGAGTATGCTTTTTCTTTTGCATCAAGTGATGATTTGGAGAATAAAAAGGTTTGACAGAAAGATCAAATTTTGGGGGGTTCCTCCTTGTGGCATAAATTTTGTAGTCTTTTGTGTAGGAATGGTGTCACTAGTTTGTATGCAAGTATAAAAGATTTTTTTCTGCGGGTTTTTTGATAATTTTGGCTACAATTTATTCTATCAAAAAATAAAAAATAATTTTTTTTTGAAGTTTGTGACCTTTGGTATAGAGGGTGATAGGTGGATCCGCCACCCATTTTGGTGGCTTCCACCATCCCCAAGCCAACAACCTCCCTTGTTACGACTATAACCTTGGGACCCTTTAAACAAGGCTATGGATTATGTAGGTCCACAAATCCCTATGGGTTTGGCCTACATGGCCTCCAATTAGTGTAGACCCCTGTTGGGTACCCTCAAAATTGTTGAATACCTCCTTTTTAGTGCTTCTCCAACTTTGGCAGCAATTCTAAATTTAGCAAAGGGCCCTCTAGATTTAGCAACCATTAGTTAAAGTTAGTGGATCTCTACATTTGGTGAAATCTCCAAATATAGTAGTAGTTGCGATGAAATTGATAGTGGTGTTAGCAAGATGTCAACAACTTAATCCCCTTCACTAGTGACAATTTTGTTTTTACAATTGAACTTCAAATAGTCCATTTGAGATCATAAAATCTCCATTTTCCAAGTAGTTTATTTATTTTTATAATTTGGGCTATTTTCCATGTACTTCACGGTGCTGTAAATGGTTTCTAATTTTGATGCACGATTTTCTAGAATTTATAGTTTGTCATAGGTGGTGTTTTGCAACTCCTATTTTGGGACCTTTAGAGGGTTTGTTTGGGTTTATATGAGCTCCTTTTGAGGTGTTGTATTTTTTAAAGTGCATAATTTTTCGTGTACTCTGCAGTGGTGTTGTTATATTATAATCATTCTAATCTAGAATTGTACTTTTAGTATTGTAGCATGTTTTGACATTTGTAAAGCATTGAGATGAAGCGATTTAAGACAAATAATGGATTGGATGAGTAGTTGGTAATGTTGTTTGGGCTGATCAATACACCAAACACATTCATGAGGTTGATGAATGAAGTGTTGAAATCATTTCTTGGTAAGTTCATGATTTTCTATTTAGATGATACTTTGATTTTTATTAAGACAAAGGAAGAGCATTGATTTATTTGAGGTCATCTTTACAAAGATTGAAGTAAAAGAAGGGTTTGGTCAACTTGAAAGGCTGCAGTTTTATGAAGAGGGAATTAGATGATACTTTGATTTTTATTAAGACAAAGGAAGAGCATTGATGCATTTAAGGTCATCTTTACAAAGATTGAAGGAAGAGAAGGGTTTGGTCAACCTGAAAGGTTGTAGTTTTATGAAGAAGGAATTAGTGTATTTCGGGTTTGTCATTACTCAAGAAGGTTTATGAATGGACCTAGAAAAATTAAATCTATAGTAGAGTGGCCATCACCCAAAAGCACATTTGAAGCATAAAGTTTTCATGGTTTACTAATTTTCCAAAGGAAATTAAAAAAAAAATTAGTGGAATTTGTGCACCTATCACAAGAATAAGAGGGGTGGTATGAAAAAGTTCCAGTGGATAGCTATAGAAAAAAAGAGTTTTCAACTCTTCAAGGAAAAGTTGACAGAATAGCTAGTTTTAGTATTGTTGGATTCCAATAAAGTGTGTCAAGTAGATTGTGATGCAAGTAGAACAACGATAGGAGGAGCTTTAATCCAAGAAGGTAAGCCCATTGCTTATTTTAGTGAAAATTTAAATGAAGCTAAAAGGAAGTATTCAATCTATGACCAACAATTTTAAGCTATTGTTCAAGCACTAAAGAAGTGGAGACACTAGTTGCTAACTCAAGAGTTTGTTCTATAAATGAATCATCATGTGTTGCAATTTCTTAACGAGGTAGGTTAAATTAAAGAACATGAAATGGGTTGAATTCCTTGAGAGTTGCTCATTTGTTTTAGAACATAGGAATGGTAAATAAAATAGGGTAGTTGAAGCATTAAGGAAGAGGTGTCTTTTATTGAATTAGATGAGGGTAAATGTTTGGGTTTCACTCCATGAGAGAATTGCATGAAGAAAATTCAAAATTTAGAGAGGCACAAGCAACATGTGGAAAACTTATTGAAAAGGATGGAACTCCATGGCTGGAATTTTTCATTCAAAAAGGTTTGTTGTTAAGGGATTGTAATGTCCCCTTTTGGTGCTTAGCCAATTCGTGCACATTTAGCCAATTTCCAAGTCTTTTGAAGGCTAATTGGTTAATTAGGGAGAACTCCAACATTCTTGGACAAGCATTTGATTAGTCTTACAGAGGAATTGTTCTTGGGTTTGAGTTTAGTTGGTTATTTGGATCCCTTTGATGCTTGCGGAATCAATTTCCGACCTTTTAGGTGCTCTCCAAACTTGGAGAAACAGACTTTTTTTAGAAAGTCACCACGTTGATTTCAATCATCTTCCTACTGCTTCAATTTCATCATGGTGTGGTCAGAATTGGATTTCGATGATGTTGCAGTACTTTTCACAACTTGGGTGAGTTATTAAGTTATTTAATTAATATTTCATTAATGTTGTCTAATGTTGAGAAATAATTAAAGGCCAACTTAGTGTAAAAACAAAAAGCACTTTTTTGAAAAAAGCACAAAAAAACTATAAAAGGAGGGGTGTTGGTGGCTCATTTGAATATGTTGAAGTTTTCTCATACTGCTATGCTGTCGGATTGAACCTACGAGTTCTTCCATAATTTTTTGAGGACAAAAACTCTCATTTGATTTCTAGTTTTGGATTTTAGAGATAATCCCAAGCTAGATTGGCATGATTTCATTCCAAAGATCACCATTGTGCTTGAAATCAAGTTTCAGGTTTGGATGTTGCTGATGAAGATCTATTTAGTGTTTTGAGGTGTGTTGGGTGGATTTTGAAGGGAGTTCCGGTATTTTTCTTGTGGGTGTGTTTGTATGCTCATTTTCTGAGTTTCCAAAGCATCAACAACAATGTTTCAGTTCTGATTTGTCCAAAGTACAGAAGTAAAAAGGATGTTTTCAGACCTGTATCAGCCTTATAGTTCATCCATTCGAGGTATCACGTTGTTATTTCATAGTTGGGTTATTGTGTACATGTCATTTGGTGCTACTGTGGGGTGTTTCAGAAGTTCTTTACATCAACACTTTATATCAGCAGTTAATCCTCTTATTTTGGTGTTCACAATGAATATGTGCTAACCCTGTAATGCTTTGGATGGTTGTATTACTGAAAGCTTCAATTTGTATGCACTGGATGGTAGTACCACCAGTGGGTTTAAATTTTTTATTGCTAACGTACTTACCCCACTAAACAAGTGGTAGTATTGCAACAGCTCACCATTGAAAATTGGAAGAAACATGTTTAAATGCCCTCAAACATTGTATAAGCTTTCCCACTGAAAAGTGGAAGTGCCTTGTAATTTCCATTGAATAAGCAGATGATTTCTTTCTTGTATTGTTTATGCATTCCATTAAATAAGTGGTTTGGTTGGCTTGTGGCCTAATGCTTCTTTCCAACAAGTTGTTAATCAATAAAATTGTAATCGTCACATTGTATGCTCTTACCTTGCCCAATCCGGCATCTAGGTAATTAGAAAGTGGAAAGGAAGTTGCTATGCTTTCATTTACTTTGAGGGTAACATATTTGCAAAAGAAAATTGAGGGTGGTTTTTATAGGGATAACAATTATGCATACCTCAAAGATCTATGAGGGAAAACTTAAGAGAAACATAGTGGAGGTCTTATTGGACATTTTGGAGTGTATAAAATATGGGAACAACTTTGTGAAGACTGTTATTGGCTATGTTCCACCGGCGTCGGGGACGGGGGGACGTCGAGACGCGGGGACGGGTTTCGACGGGGGGACAAAGGGGCCTCAATTTCGGGACGGCGGGGGGACGGCGGGGGGACGGGGCGGGGGGGCGGGAGGGGGGACGGGGTGTATATACTATATACTATACATATGGTACTTAAAATGCTAGTTATGAAAAGATGTATAAGACTATTAAGAAGTAAAATAGCAAAATTGAAATACTAAATTAGTACTTGAACATTGAACATTGAATATTGAAGTTTTCAGTATCGAATGATGAATTACTAATTAGAAATTAGAATAGTAATACTCAATACTACAATGTAACAATTGTTGCATCGGCAAATGGAAGATTTCTATTATATTATATCAAAAATATCTGATTATAAAGATGATTACAATGAGTAGCATGATTATATGATATCAAAACAAGTACAAAATCAAAATGTCAAAATGACAAAATGTAGTGAAGGAGGCAGAGGCCTCTAATCATCCCTCGGGAGGTCGGCAAACTCCTCATCACTAGAACCACTGGACTCCTCAAGGTCAAGATCCGCCAAAGGAACACCAACCAACCCTATATCTGAAGCATCCTCATCCTCATCAATCTGTGATGGCTCCTCTGGCTCTACATCCCATCGTGCTGCTGGGCTCTCCTTGTACACACGTGTCCTGCGGTCAGTGATACGCAAGGCACTATGTACAGCCACTAGCTTCTCTGCTCTCTTAGAGGTAAGTCTATTCCTCTTAAGAGAGTGGATGAAGCTATAAGTAGACCAGTTCCTCTCAGAAGCTGAAGAACTAGAAACCTGGGACAGCAAACGAATGGCTAGTGTGGTAGTCAGTGATTTCGGTCCATGACAAGTCCACCACAAAATCGGATCCTCCTGTGCCATAGTTCTTATGTCCGCCTTTGCTGCAGCCTTATAACCCCTAAGAGTAGCAAATTTCGTCCACTCAGTGCGAATGGTGCCAGCAGCTTCAACATCATACATCCTATCAATGCATTTGAAGAACCCTTCCTTCACCTCATCATCCTGAATCGGTGTAACTCTCCCAGGCCTAGGCATGTACCACTTCGGATTCAATGCATAAGCAGCCATGTGCAAGGGAGTGTTTAGGCTGTCCCATCTACGCTGAATAATAGGCTGAATGTAAACATTGTAGAACGCTAAAGTGGGGTCCTTCTCTTGCACAACTGCCCTCATCTGACCAAGCATAGAATCAATGCACTCATACACCTCCCCAAGGTTAGGTGCATCCCCATCCCCATATCTGATGACCTGTACAACTGGTGTAATGATGGTGACAATATATTTTGCATCATGCCAAAATGCATCACTCTTCACTATCTCCTTCACCCTCTTCCCCTGCTCTGTCCTGGACCCATCCCAACGATTCCAGTCTTGTGTCATAACCATGACTTGCAGTGGCTCTTGCAACTCAAGCATTCTCTCCAAAAGAATGAAATAGGATGCATATCTGGTCTCAACTGGTTTCAAGAACTCCTTCTTCGCGAAGCTCCTGAAGATGGCATGTGAAGTGTGGTGGTTGCAGATATACATCTGCACATCTCTAGCATTGCTGACCACTCCTCTAATCCACTCAATCTTCCCCATGTCCTTGAGTGCATTGTTCATGGCATGCACACAACATGGAGTCCACCAAATGTGTCTGTATGATGCCTCTATAAGCCTCCCTGCAGCTCTGCACACATGTGCTGCATCTGTCACTACTTGGACCACATTTTGTGGCCCAATCTCCTCAATAGCTGCCCGAAGGATCTCAAACTGAAAATCAGCATCTTTTCGATGCCCTGAACAATCAACTGCCCTGAGAAAGAATGGCCCCTCTGAACATGTAACTATAACATTGATGAGTGGACGATGCCTAATGTCCGTCCACCCATCCATAACTATGCTACATCCAGAGTCCTCCCAACATGCCCTCATCGTCTCCATCAATGAATCGATCTTGGCATAGTTGTTATCCAAGATCGTGGTCCTCAATTTGTGCTCACCTGGTGGCACATATGATGGTCCTCCCTTCGCCACCATCGACATCATCTCCTTATAATAAGGAGATCGAGCTACATGGAATGGGATTCCATTGGCAAAAAAGAACCTGCCAATGGAATCATCTATCTGATCCCTCAGGTGCACATTAAATAAATCAGCTATGGGGTTAGGCTGACTTTGCATCTTGCGTTTCCCCTTGCCCTGTTGTGATGCAGCCATAGTGCTATAAGTGGATGACGGTCCTGAGGCTGACCCTGACAATGTTCCTGCTCTCTGATGCAATGTAGGAGTAGAAGTACGTGGCTGCGTCTGCATTTGCTGCTCTTGAATCTGCTGAATAGTCTGAATATGTTGCCTACCAGACAAGGTAGTAGGCATTGGAACTGCCAGGTCATCTGGAACACCCCAAAGCTTGTTGAATTCAATTCTGTATTTCAAATTTTTAGGGTCCTTCAAAAATTCGCATGCTCCCACACCCTTTCCTGGCCAAAAGAGGAAGTGTGCATTAACTCTGGTGATGCTCCCAAACCAATCATCACCACAAATGTTGCATTGCCATTTCCTCGTACCACCAGTTGATGACGTTGGGGCTGCTATTCTTGTTGCAAACTGTTTGAGAGGAGATTTGGGATCATAAGACCCCTAGCCCACTTTGCCAAAACCTGGGAAGGGCAATCAGTAGAAACTGGTGCACTAGCTATGGAACTAGTATGCCCTTCTGGATTTGACCCTTGCTCACCCCCCTCATTGTGCTCATCCTCATGCTCAGGTTCATATTCTGATTGGCTTGCACTATGAGAATCAGTTTCCATCTCATGCTCACTCATTTCATGACTATGGGAGCTCATTTTGACACTGCATTTCACAAAATGAAAAAAAATTCAATAAACACATAGTTTCAGCCTATGCCCTACTTTAAAATTAAAAAATAAAACTCTATATTTTAAATTTTCCAACAAATTTTATATTGCAAAACAAAATCTAAGATTCTAAATTAATTTAGAAACTAGAAAATGGAACAACAAGAATTTAGAATTTAGAAATGAAATAAGAAAAATTAAAAAATGAAACAACAAGAAATGAAAGAACTTAGAACATTGAAAATCAGAAAATAAAATAAAAAATAAGTTAAAAACCCTACCTTTTGCTTGAAAAATCTCTTCAACAAGGTGAAGAATCTTCCTCCTCTTCTTCTTCTTGCTCCTTGACACTCCTTTTTCACTTGCAATCACTCCTTTCACTACTCCAATCACTCTTTCCTCAGCCTTCACTCTTCTTCTTCTTGCTGTAGCAAACAAGTAGAAATGCAAATGTGAATAAAAATGAAGATTAGAGGGCCTTTTGAAGGCATGTTAGAGTTTAGATGGGCCCCACATGCCCTTAGGGTTCGAACATAACAAATAGACTATTAAAAAAATCTTTAAAAATTGAGTTTTAATGTTGCAAATGGCTGTCCGCCGCGGGAGACGCCTGGGCGTCCCCGAGACGCTCGAGGGACGCCCAGGGGGACGCCCAGGCGTCTCCGGCGGCGAGCTGAGCAATGGTGGCGCCGCCGGAAACGTCGGGACGCCGTCCCCACGTCTCCGGGACGTCCCCGTCTCCGAGACGCTAGGGCCTAGAGGGGGGGACGCGTCCCCGGGGTTCACTGGTTATTGGCCAAGGATGAATGTAGATGTGAAGAACAATATGCAAGCTCGTAGAGTTTGTTAGCTTGCCAATGGAAAAGGTTAGAATATAGAGTTTTATCAACAATTGCCTATATTGGAGAGACCATGACAAGATGTGACCATGGATTTTGTTCTTGGATTGTTGAGAACTTAGTGAGGTAATGACTATTTTTGTTGTAGTGTATAGGTTTTCAAGGATGGTATACTTTATTCCATGTAAGAAGTCAAGTGATGCTATGTAGGTTGCTTTTTTGTTCTTTAAAGAGGTATGTAATGTCCGCATTTTTCGGTTGTCTTGCATTGCAGTTGGCTTTGATCCTCTTGGTGTGTGTCAGCCTTGTTAGAGGGGTTATTTGATGTTACTAGTGAGCTCAAATGATCTAGAGGACTTGGGTGACACTTTCTGAAGTTATTTTTGGCTTCTAGTGTGTTCTCCAAGATTCTTGGAGAGAGCATCTATTAATCGTAAGTCACTTGGTCAGGTCTGATTCTCATTATTCATCATCGGTAACACACTCCAATGCAGTCAATTTTCAATTCTGATGCTTTTCGATAGTTTCCACAAATTGGATGTATTAATGATGTATAATTTAATTATTTTTACTAGGGTTGCTAATTACATTAAAATAATTTAATGGGCACCTTAGTATAATAGCTCATTGGAATGATAATTGAAGGTTTTAAATGTTGGACGCCAATAAAGTGATTTTTGGTATTGGAAGTGTTTAACTAATAATATAAAATCATGTTGTAAACTTTATAAAGTGATTTAATATTCTATTTTTTGAAAAGCTTTTAGAAATGTTAGAAAAGAAGTTTTGTGAGCTCATTTACATTATTCAGAAGATTGTTTCTCTTTGGAGATTTGTGCCTGTGGCCAGATTTCTCACCGGAGGAATGAAAACCCCAAAGGTTTACTGACGGACATAAACTTGGAAGGTAGTGCAATTCCAGCCAGGGATCCACGGTGTGCTGAAGAGTTGGAATTTGGGGACGAGAACCCTTGGATTTTTGTTGGAGCAATTTCATAAAGAAGTTGCCTAGGTGTTGAATGTTTGTGATAAGGGTTTTGGGAGAAAATCGATTTATCTTTCCAAGTTTGCAAAACTTAAATTCATTGAGATTTGTTGACAAATAATAAATTTATTAGTGAGATTGTAGTGTTGTGTGTGCAAAGTGAAACACAGAAAGACTTGGGTGGCATGTGTGCAATGCTGGATAAAATATAAAATAAAATAATCATATCATATTTAAGCTAGGCATATCACCTAGTTGTACCATAGAGCTACTGTAGCATTTGTATATCTCAGCGAAAGGGCTGATGGTGTTTATTGAAGGCTTTGATAGCCTCTCCAAACCATAGTGCAGCCCTTCAAGCATTTCGTACACAACTTCAAGGAATCACATCAGTCAACATGGGTGTCGTACCATGAATGGGAAATAAAGAAAGGTGACATGGCCTTTAGAAAAGACTAAACTTGAGGAGGAAGAGATTGGAACAAGTGATTGAAGGCTTACACTAATCTTACAAACTTCCAACTCAGAATTGGTGGGTCCCTCAAGCCTGGCGCAGCAGATTTGGGAGTCATTATGGTCAATGCAGCAAATTTGATATTTCCTTAAGGCTGTTGTACTATTGTGGGGAGCATGTGGAGTGTATAAAAAATTGTTGTTAAGGATAGTTTGAAAGGTCAACAGATATTATTTTGTCTAATTTTGGATGTTACTAATGGGGTTTATTGTTCTTAAAGAATTTTTGTGTACTACTTTTTTGCAACAGCAATATAGGTAATTATAAAGAAATTATTTGTGACAATATTGAGCCATAATATTTTGTATTAATAATATTGTTAGTCACATGCAAGTTTGGAGAATCTCTGTTATGAGAACTATTTACAATTCCGTTTCAAATCGAGTGAAACAAGCTCAGAACAGTTGACCTACAAACTGTTTGACGAATGTCTGTGTACCAAACATTCTGAAAATTTGCAAAATTTGGTATAGAAAAATTGGTTAGGTTATTACAAGGTAGTTAGACTACATGGTTTGCAAAGAGCATCGTCTCAGATGGGGATACAAAAATTTCAGGCCATTTTTGGTGTACCCTATGGAGGAAGTTTGATGCTCAGTTGGGTTTTAGTTCTGCCTATCATCCACAAATAGATGGGCAAACAAAGATTGTCAATAGAACCCTTGGGAATTTGTTGAGATGTGTGACCAAAAAGAAGCGAAATCAATGGGACTTTACATTGGCACAAGATGAATTTGCTTGCAACTCAGTCAATAGAAGTACAATTAAGAGTCATTTTCAAATTGTGTATGGCTACAACCCAAGATGGGTAGATTAACTAAGGAATACTACAGATTTTGGGACGAGTGTTATGGCAAAGGATTTTCTGAATACATAGAAAAGTTACATAATGAAATGAGGAGAAACCTAGAGAAGAATATAGTGAAATACAAAGAACATGTTGATATAAGAGGAAAGAGCAGAAATTTCAGTCTAGAAATCTAGTTTTAGATTTCCTTAAGGAACCTACAACAAGTTAAAATGGAAAAAGATTGAACCATGCAGAGTCTTAAGAAAGTTTACATCCAATGCATACAAGCTTGAACTTCTAGAAAGAGTGGACATTTCTCTGGTTTTTAATTGCTGATTTGTACTATTACCATGAAGGACAAACAAATGAAGGAGAATTTGCAGTTTCAGATTTACCAATAACAAGAATGTATACAACATTCATCATAAAAAGAATGAGATGAAGTTGAGGCAATGATAGAATCCTAGGTGATTAAGAAGACACGGGGGAAACAATATAGAGAATACTTAGTGAAACGGAAAAATAGAACAGATGAATCAACATAGATGAGTGCATTTTAGGTTGCTAAGAATGGAGTCACGTTCTTTGATTTCATAAAATATTCATGAGCTTGAAGCTCATGGCACATTTTCTCTTGGTGTGTTTGATGGAGGAGCAACTAGGTTCATGGATAATCTTGTGCCACTAAAAATATTAGTTGTTTAAGTTTTCAGTTTTTGGTTTTGATTTTGTGTGTTTTGTTGTTCATGTCAACTTGCTTGCTTTGAGAGTGCTATAGAAGGGGACGAGTTCTTATGTATTACAAAACCATTTGTAGCAACTTTAGAATCATTATTATGTTGCTACAAACCTGAACTGAGCTGCTATAGATTAATCTTTTGATTTTGTGTGTTTTGTTGTTCATGTCAACTTGCTTGCTTTGAGAGTGCTATAGAAGGGGACGAGTTCTTATGTATTACAAAACCATTTGTAGCAACTTTAGAATCATTATTATGTTGCTACAAACCTGAACTGAGCTGCTATAGATTAATCTTTTGTAAAAGGGATTGCTACAAAAAGTGTGATAGTTGTGTTAAAAAATTAAGTTGTGTATGATGCTACAAAAGTTGTGTCCCATACATTTGATTGAATGTATATGTTTTAAATGCATTGCTTTGGGTTATAATTCCATCATGAACATGTTGCATAAAGGAGCCACCTCAAATAATTAGCTAAGTTAGTTGTTAGTTGGGAGATAATGTGTATTAACACCTATGTGGATATAAATTAGATTTAAAAGATATGTTGAAAGTTTGAATTTTTCCAGCAGTAGCTTCCTATTTTGAATAATCTTTCGCTTGTATTTTTCTAACTGGGCAATTTGGTTGTGTTGTTCCTTGCACTTCTTATTGCCTTTGGCAATGTAGCAAAATACAAAGATATTTTTCTCTTAGACTTGTTGCAAATTTTCTTTTGCTATTGGCTATGGATTTCTGGTTAAAGTTGTGTTGACAAGTTTACATCTTCCATACTGCAACCTTTCATTTCCTGGGATTTGTGGTAGTTGATTTGCCTTTCTTTGGGGCTGTTATTGTTGCTGATTTCCTTGGTCGCATGGGTTTATTTTCATCCTTTCTTGGTTGCTTTCTTTCTTGATGGACATTCTACTTCTACTAGGGCTGTATGTGTAGTCTTGGCTGGCTGGTGACAGAAACTTCAAGGAATGCCAAAATTTCCTTGACTATATTAGAAGACAGGAAAGAAAACAAGCTCAAAGAAGAGGATTGATGATGCAGAAATTGAGAAGAGAATATAGAAGTTTGAAGAGGGAAATGCATTAAGTTGAAAATAGAGCATGTGAAATAACAAGGATAGTGAAGAATGACATTGAATATATCGAAGTAATAAAATATGTATGTTTTGTTGATAAAACTGAGTTGTGTATGGAAAATACAAGCTATAGAATCTTTCATGTATCTCAGAAACACTAAATAGTTTTCTTAAGCATGTATTATTGAGCTATAGAAGGATAATAAAGTTATTGTTATTTAGTTTTGTCACATCCATATTGCATATTTTTTTATTGATTTGAGTTTTGCTACTAGATTAGGCAATTTTTAATTAAACCTATTGATCTAGAATGCATAAAAAATGCAAACAAAATTGTGTGTATGTACATGTGTAACCTCAATAAATGCCCATCTATAGGTATTAGGGGAGGCACCTTATTACTTTTCCCCTAAGAATGTGGACATGTATTTTTGTTTCCTTAGGCATTAATTTTTTTCATACAACAACATTCTTTATCGTCTAACTTTAAATTCTTTGCTAGGTAGTGCACCCACATGGGTTTAATCGCCTTTATTAAGGAAGGCTGACAACACACTCTACCATCATGCATGCAATTAGAGTTTGGTCCCAATGTGAAGGTGTGGGTTGGATTTCATCACCAATAATGTCCTCTCCAAATGGGAGAAAAACATTTTGTCTTCAACTACCTACATGCTCTTCCTTTAGCCTTAGAAGATAATAAGTGCGAAAAAAATCCCAGGGCAGAAGAAAAACATATAAATTTAAGAAACACCAACAAGTTCAAGAAAACAAAATGTAAAACCCAATGGGAGTGCATTCAAAAAAGATCACCCCTGTTGTAAAGCCAAGATAAGACAAGAAGGGAATCTTAAAAACTGACAATACACTCAAAAGATTCATAATGAGATAAATTGAATAGTTACAAAATGGGTTAAGGCTGTTTAACCAAATAGGGAGTATGGTAATAGAACACTCAAGGTTTAGCCACAACATGGTTTGGTGTCAAGTGGTGCAAATATGTAATGAGCCTTGCTCAAACTGATCACAATTTGCCCTAGTTTGCTGTTTGTAATTTTGTCAAACAATTCATGTGCAACCTTGTAACTTGCTGGTCTGAGTGTATAAACGTTTTCCCAATGATACCCAATGTATATACTACTTGCAAAAGACTTCTATGATGTTTAGACAAGGTCCTAAATGCAATGCAGATTTCTTTTTGTATTTTCAAATGCAATAGATGAAGTTTCATGAGCTAAATACGCAGCTACAGCTTATAGACATTATGTTAAACAGTTGGCATACATCCTTTTTCAACTTCAAAATAGATAATTACTCAATAGAGAATTCCCCAACTTCAGATATCTTATTGATAATGCAATCTTTACAATGCCAAAGAGATGAGAGGCCAAGACTCTTGGCTCATATACATGAACTTAAATCTGATGCAATCTCATGAACTTAAATCTGATGCAATCTTCACCTACAGCCGTACCACATAATATGCAACTAAATGACATGTAATATGCATGAATTAAATAAAGGAACCTGGTTCTTGAAGTCGCCTTGTATCTCTAATGAAGAAGCAATCAATATTTTGGAAGATGGAGACCATATGCAGCCAATACAATTTTCTGAAGAAGTCGCCCCTGTTCTGATTGGAATGATGAAATAAAATAATCCACACAGCTTCCAAGCCTCCAATAACTTCTAACACGATCAGCAATGCCCTAGGAATGAAGCGCTCCAACCTCCAAGAGAAATCGATGTGAATAGGAGCTATAGTGAATAAAAATGTCCTTCCAATGGTGTTCCAATTTGCTTCAGATTAAGCTTCAGAATTTCACGAATTAGCAACAGCATTCTCCTTCTAATAATCGATGGCAAGAACACAATCCTTCAAAGCAAATAGACCCTACAATCTTAGTCTTCAAAATTGGCCCTTGGCCACAAATTTTGCCCAATGAAGTGACTGAAATATCACCTCCAATCTGCAACCCTTCAAGAGACATTTCACTCCCTCAGTTATGCAATCAATGGGAGTTTTTGTTCCCAAAGACAAATTGATTATCTGCAGACCACTTGGCTCCACAAACACTCAAGAAGAAATCATCAATCATCAATCATCAACATCAAATCTGGATGCTCAATGGTGAGACCTCAAGGTCTATTTATGCATTTCCTCTAGAGGTCGGCCTCAACAAAAATAATATTATTTTTGACTTCTAGAAGGTTCCAATATATTTTAATTTAATTTGCACTTTATAAAATATAAAAAATATAATATTATTAATAAAGTGCATCTCAACATCAAATTATAAAAATAAGGTTTCCATAAATAGAAACAATAATGATATATGATGGAAAACCTTACTCCAACCAAATACTAAGCCAAGTAATCACCAAATGACTGCCAAGTGACTCTCTCACCATGCCTCATTAGCCTACGAGAGCCGTTAATAGGCTAATCCTGTTGATATGTCAATGTCAACTAGAAGGGGACATTACAAAATATTTATGGTTTTCACCACATGGTCATGGTTTGTGTGGTTCAACACTTAGAGCTACCTCTTTTTTTCTTGATTGATTCCACTTGTATCTTACACACTCATTTCCCTATCAATACACCCATGGTATAAATAGTTGAAGTGCAAATATTATCACATCACATCACTCACTCATATGCAAGCATGATGCATACAAACATCTTAGTTCCCAAATGCATGATACATTTGTGAGTTTAATAGAAAAAATGATATTCAACACAATTTAGTATCATCAATCATAATTCAATGCAACACCAACTGATATTGTAGTCTCATAGAAACATTAACACACTTCATCCATCTCAATACCAGACAAATATCTCTAGTGTAAATCAGTGTATAATATATGCATAAGTCTGAATATGGGCAATACAAATGAGATATAGATAGCATCACTAAGCTCACAAATAATTGGGCCTTATGCATAAAGAAGACAAGAAGGGATAATTGTGATTTATTGAAGCATATTAAAAGGACTCTGGAAATCATATGCCACGATTGCCTCTAAATTTATGCTAGGAAGAAATGATGAGTATTGCAAAGAAGCCTTAAATATTAATGCATAATTGAAAACTTAAAAGTATATTGTATATATGATTTTTTAAGGCAAACAGATTTCTTATCAATTCAGGACTAAAATATCTATTGTTGTTAATGCTGTAATACTTGGAGGTGTATCATAATGGAATGATATAAAAGATGTTACCACTATCATGTATCATTAAGAAGCATGGAAATCTTCTTGAGAGCCCATGACAAGGGGTTTACTTTGAGAAAAATGGTACAAAGAAGCTTTTTTGGCAATGGTAGAGGTTGAGATTGTCTTAGCTAAGTAATGATTATGATTTACTGTAAGGGAATCTGCTACAGGTTATTAATATATTTGAAATTCCTACCCCATCTCTTTGAATTTCTGTTATTGTTGGAACTTAGGGTAACTTATAGGTACCATTTAGAGATGTCTTCCCTCCATAGACAGTGTTTACACTTTTATGTTGTGTTGTTTTTCAAACATAAAAATGGAATGCAACCTGAGTAAAATGTTGAATTATATTGCAATAAAGTTCATGTTTACACTTTCTCATTTCTTAGATTTAAAATTGGTAGATAAATTTATTAAGTCCAACCCAGCCTTCAATACTATCTCATAAAGATCAGATTTGAATGAATGTTGATACAGATTATGCCCTCTATTTTGGTTTCATCAATGCTGACAAAATCATCTTGTTGTTTGCCTAGTACACACCAACATACAATCATGGTAGAAGTAAGGAGGAATTGAATGATATTGGTTTCTCATTAAAAATGCAATTTTGATGTATCTTTTGCACCAATGACAGAGAATGCCATTAGCTTATGATGAAAGTCAAGAATGCTGGTTGCTGCAGCGTGAGCTACCAGTAAGTTTCTTTTTTCTGAGGGTTGAAGATACACATGCATTTAGTATACTAAACCATAAATTTACCGTTTCAAACAGCATTAGTTTCACTCAGTTGGGACTCTAGTATCATATTTCATCTTTGTCCTTATTTTGAAATTTGAAATGTGTCTTGCAAAATGCACATTAAAAGGGACCACAAAATTCCACACTAGTGACAGAATTAGACAAACAAGATTGATGTATAGTTCAAGAATTATTGGATTTAGTCCCAAATCTAATGCAAAAGAAAAACAGAATGAATTTCATAGCCTTACGATACAGAGATAGATAAACAAGGCTATGAAATTCATTCTGTGTTTCTTTTGCATTAGATTTGGAAGTAAATCCAATAATTCTTTGCCCATCTTTGGCAAATCTGATAACACAGAATCATTATTTACTTGTAGCATCGAGGTGGAGATTTGTCTCATTACAAACATTTTAGAGTTGGAACCTTGGAAAAGATATTGTTTATTTAGATGTTGATGTTCATCCATTTAAATTCTTTCCTATTGATGTAGATTCATTGGTCCCAGATTTAGCCAGTAATCAGCATTCACCCATGTTTTCCCTTCAAATCATTGATCTTCGCTGTAGCCAATAGGAAGTTGGGTTTTATTGTTCATGCTTGATAATTTATCTTCTGTAAAATCTGAAAACATAGCCATTTAGCAATTTACATTTAATGTATAACCCCATTGAAATCTTGTACAATGTGCATACTTGTAAATTTATTTATAGTTTAAAGTTTTAGGTTTAGTTAGATCTCAGGGAGCTTCCCCTTATAATTTGAAGAATGGTTCTACAGTCTTCTGTTGTATGTGCTGTTGTATTTTGTGTTGTCTTGCAATAGGCAAATAAAAATGCTAACATATATCTTTGGAATGAAACTGATAATGAGGCATAACTTGCTTGCATTTTTTTCTAACACTTGTTCTCAAGTATCTTGAATTGTATCTTAGACCTGGTGAAAAGCTAGAGAATTTCTAGGATTTTGTATTGCTTTGATTTTGGCCCAATTGTGTGAGTTTGTAACCATATTGTATTTGTTTTTAGAAGCCCTCTGTAATTTGAGTCCTATAAGCAGAGACTGTTCCTTACACAACCCAATGGGCTAAGGGAAACTACCTAGTCACAAATTACTTAAAGAGTCAGCTCTCAAAATTTTCATGCTAACCTAACTATGTGGTTAGCATCTATCTAGATGCCCACACACCATATGCTGAACACTGCTAGGTGGGATACCAACACTGTTATACTTTAGCACTCATTAGAGTATTTGGATAAATGTCACAGCTCATGGATCTTGTACAGCTCATTGAACAATTTTTTTAATCTGCATCTGAAGAATGGATAACAGAGTGAAGAAGCAGTAGTATCTCTGATGTTTGAAGCCTACGAGTCATTCTCAGCTAAATCTAATCACCCTCTATGTCCTGGACACAACACAGATTGGATACCTTGTAGTTTGGGTCTGCAAATTAAAGATTATAGTTTTTTATGGGCCTACAGCTGCCCTCTTAAGTACTGGAAGTTGATGCAGACTATTTTGTGCTATCAATGCTCAAATGTGGATGTAAGAAGTAATATACATAACTACCATAGGGGAAATCTAAATTGGCGCACTCTTGAAGGTGACTGCCTCTGTAAAGAACAATGCTAGACATCTCTGATCAATCCATCTAGCTTCTTACATGATATTTTTGCTAATAAAGCTGAGGCAAAGGAGACAAAATTGGCTTTTTGAACAAATGGAGGCAGAGATACTAGTTTGATTTGAAATATAATTCTGGACATTGTGACAATTTTTTTTGACACTGTTAGATTGCATTTCCAATCAAAATCTAAAACATCTGCATATTCATATTCTGACAGATTCAATTGGTTTTATGTGCTATTCAAGTATATGCAGAAGTGATAGCTGTTGAAAATAAGATGATAACAGTAAGTACTTCTGAACAAGTTAAACCAAGCAATATGGAACTGAGGTGTTTCCTCCAATATCATGCCAAGAAGACCATAAGTCATCCAAAATTTCCTGCAAAGTAAGAAAATGGATGCTTGCCTAGAATGGACAACCCTCCAAAGATCTGCTTCTCCCTAAAAGAAATAGAAAGAAAACTTTGGATGCTGAAAGAAAGATCCTTGATATGCCGCTTCATGGGAGCATGCCTTGGGCCCAAAACTCTAAAAACTTGGATCCAAGAAGACTTGAAAGTTGAAACGCATAGGATTGGTTGAAAATTTGATGGTGCCTGAACATTATTTTATGGATATATTTACATTTAAGAAAGAAAATGAGAATATTCTGAGGGTTTTTCATCCTCAACAAATCTGGGTTATTCATGAAACACTAGGCACCAACATTAATTTGACAGAGGATCTTCCTATTACTGTTCCTTTTTGAGTGTGGCTTCCACTCCTTCCAAGTGAATATTGGCATGAACAAGCTTTACACAAAGATTGGATTGACAAGAGAGGAATAAATTCTTGCTTTTGAGATGATCAGCAACCCAGTTCTCCTCTATGTCATGTGGATCTAGAGGGAGCAATTGAATGAGAGCAACCTCTTGATTGTGAGAATATTCCTGTAAGTTGCTCGATTTGTCTTCAATATGGACATCTGGCAAGAGCTTTCCCGTTTGAGGTTAATCAACACCACTCATAGCTTGCAAAAGACAGCCAAGAGACACATCTCAACTACTCCAACAAAGAGGAGCATAGTCCCAATCCTGCAAAAAATAGTGTAAGCCAACAACAGATCATTGAGAACAAATTTAGCAAAGCATATGCTAGAAAAAACAAGGGCAAATCAGATTCCAAATTGGAAGCAAAACATGTAACCCATTTGCTGTTCTAGACAACATGCCATAAATAGATTTAGAAGCAACTCAAAAGGAGCCATTCACTACTAGATCTGAAGACCTCAACAAAGGAACAAAGATAGTACAAAAGAACAAATAAATCTTGTCCAAAGCTCAGGTCAACAATAAGGTGTAATGTCCCCTTTTCTAGCCAGTGGTTTGGGAGTTAGGGTTAGCCTATGACTGCGGTCCCTGTAGGTTAGTGAGATGTTTAGGGGATCCTTTTGGGGAGATTCAGGCTCTTCTGCAGGCTTGATGCTTCATTCCAGCATATTCAGCTCACTGCTCTTTCATATGTATGCTGAAATAGAGTTTATGAAAGTAAAACATCAAACGATAAACTAGATCTCAGGATTCTCTCAAAGGCTCATTGCTCTTTCGAGGTGTAGGCTGAAATAAAGATTATAAAGACAAAACATCAAACGATAAACTAAATATCAGGATTCCCTTGAAGGCTCATTGCTCTTTTCGAGGTGTAGGCTGAAATATAGATAATAAGAACAGAACATCAAATGATAAACTTAACCTCAAAATTCCCTCGAAGGCTCATTGCTCTTTTCGAGGTGTAGATTGAAACAAAGATTATAGAAACAACAATATTGAAAGATCTTGAGATTTTGGATCAAAGACTCATTGTACTTTTGATTTTATTTTCTCAAACTCAAACAATGGTTACACATTGGGACAGCAAATTGTATGAAGAAGACAACAATCAACGATCAACCAATTTACACTTGAACAAAGATTGAACACAAGGACATGAACAACAAGAAAGCAAGCAAAAATAGCTCAGTGTTTTGTTATCACAAGTATGGTTAAAAAAATCTGGATGTAAGAAGTAATATACATAACTACCATAGGGGAAATCTAAATTTGTGCACTTTTCAAGGTGACTGCCTCTGTAAAGATTCAAGAACAATGCTAGACATCTCTGATCAATCCATCTAGCTTCTTACATGATATTTTTGTCAATAAAGCTGAGGCAAAGGAGACACAAAAGGCTTTTGAACAAATTGAGGCAGAGATACCAGTTTGATTTGAAATATAATTCTGAACATTGTGACAATTTTTTTTGACACTGTTAGATTGCATTTCCAATCAAAATCTGAACATCTGCATATTCATATTCTGACAGATTCAATTTGTTTTATGTGCTATTCAAGTATATGCAGAAGTGATAGCTGTTGAGAATAAGATGATAACAGTAAGTACTTCTGAACAAGTTAAACCAAGCAATATGGAACTGAGGTGTTTCCTCCAATATCATGCCAAGAAGACCATAAGTCATCCAAAATTTCCTGCAAAGTAAGAAAAATGATGCTTGCCTAGAATGGACAACCCTCCAAAGATCTGCTTCTCCCTAAAAGAAATAGAAACAAAACTTTAGATGCTAAAAGAAAGATCCTTGATATGCTGCTTCATGGGAGCATGCCTTGGGCCCAAAACTCTAAAAACTTGGATCCAAGAAAACTTGAAACCCATAGGATTGGTTGAAAATTTGATGATGCATAAACATTATTTTATGGATATATTTACATTTAAGAAAGA